>JAQGAO010000715.1:0-30300 GCA_034697705.1 Ommatoiulus sabulosus | reverse complement strand
TTAAGTTTGTAAGGGGTCCGTCAGATTGTTTAAATATGGCAAGGGGTCCATGATGATGAAAAGGTTAAGAAACCCTGGTTTAGAGGTTATAATAAGACAAAATACTTAAGTACTGTATACATGTATGCCGTATTACCTCAATGGGATTTCATATATCCAATTATTGCACGCGTAATACGGTAGTTGCAGTTGTCTTGCCATTTGATGCAATTGCCGAAAAGCACTTCCTGTCTTCTCCTATCGATCACTCGCCGTCATCTTACTCGCAAACTTCTAAGTAGTGCTACTTTTATATACATGTATCCAAATTATTTAGCTTATCCTATTCAACGTGCATTTTTCTCAGGTTTTTTTTACTTTAAATAAGAGAGAAAGTCCTACTGAAGTCCGTACGTGGCGTGTCGGTGATTTCTATCGATGAGTGGCGGGTATTAGCAACTGTTTTTTTTTGTTTGGCTTACGAGCAACTTCCGGTTGAAAATCTATCATTTCCGGCTTGTTGATCACGGTATTGGACGCTAGCGCCCTGCGCCAACCCCAGATGCAGTATTTGTCATCCTTAATTGCAGATTGTGGACAACTGAAGTTTAGCAAAATTGAAGGCATTCTCCGCTTGTCACGTACCAATTGTTTTGTATTGCTTTTCGAGTTGGACGGATTTTTCTCCGTTATTAAACTCATAGAAATCGCTGACCAGAGTGATTGTACAGTATATAGTCCGAAAAATGGACGTAGAAATATATCGTGTCATTCTAGTTAGTCCCAATCCGCAGTTATAAGTAAATTCTCTACCTAAGTGTACTTGTGCTTGTTTAAAGCGTGAGTTTATTTCGGATATACTGTACATGTACATGTAGGCCTACATGTATTCTTCAAGGGTGTTTCACGGGTAGTTATTAAAAATGTTATTCACTGGAAATGTGTGCACATGTTGAATCCGTCGCTACATCTGAAATGCATGCACTTTGTGTATTGCTATACGGTGTGTGTGGCATTGCATCTAAAAAATGGGCTCATTATATAAATAGAAAACCAAATATTTACTCAATATTCAAAAATAATCATTTTTCCAAATGTACATGTACTGTTAGTGTAAAATAGAAATTTATATTTCTTGCCACATTTAAATTACAAGTATACTATACGTGTGCATATACAGTATATACACTATAATGGGTTTCAGGCGGTATTGTAAGTATTACACTCTATAATTGGTGGTACTATGGACTATTTCGAGTTAAAATATAAACATGTGTCCAATTTTCATTAGGAAACATAAGAATCCTTACAAAAGGTTTAAAAGCCGGCCATACACGAGGAAAGTTATGTCTGGAAATACGGCATGTTCAAAAAGTTCTGTTTTTAAGAATGTGAATTACGATAAATGAAATGTTTTAATTTGTCAATTATGAAAACATAGATGAAGTCTAATTACTTTCAGTTTGAAATTTTTCTTTTTTAAAAGCCATGGTTAGTAAAATGCTCAGAAATATGCGCTTAATTTTCGGACACGCTATAAAATTGCCAAGTTTCCAGATATAACTTTCCCCGTGTATGGCCGGCTTAAGGAAATTGAAATGATTTATTGATTGCATTTATTGATTAATAAAATTATGCAATATATAAAACACACGAATAATTTGCAACAGTTCGAAGTAATAGTTTAAAACATCCCACAACAACTTCAGTGCACTTTTTTAAACTTTTTGAACATGTACGTATCGTCTTGGCGTACTTTTATGGGGCAGCACTACAACTTAAATTCCACGCATATTGATATCAACGTTTTTACTCGAAATAGTCCTTATTACAACAATGCATAATGTATTTACTCTACCTCCTCAAACATCCTGCATACATGTACAGTATTTGCATACAGTTAGCTAACCACGTTATAGAATAGCCATCTTCAAGAACAATTCTGTTTAAAATATATAAATCGGTGAATGTACATGTCCATGTACATGCTTCGCATATAAAAAAACATATTAAGATCCTGAAATCGATGCTTTTGATAAACGTAAAAGTGATTATTTTTAAGCCGTTTATTTACGCGGCATGTTCTGAACGATAACTTCAACGTTATTTTTTCACGTGAATTTGTCGGTGCCCACGTGTCCCACGATAAGGGTGGCGAACGTCATACGAGTAATCTCGTCTATACGATAAATAAAATCGCATCGATATTCGTCCCCATGGGCACTAGGAAAGGAACCACCATGTTTGAGATTTTCCTCGACTCTGCTCCCGCTGCTAGCTACTCCGCGTAAATTTCTCCAACTCGAGGGCATGTTGCGTACAAATGGGTCCTGGTGGCCCATAGTCGAAGGAGGGCGCCATTAAGGCGTCTATTATTTAGCGTTACGGATGAGAGAAAAAAGGGCCCTGGGGCATCGCCAGCATCGGCCCACCGAAACAGTCGTTGCCAGGGCGACGACGCACGCAGCCTCCGTGCGGAATAAAAGGAGGCCGCTCAACGACCATTTCATTAGGTATTCGCCAAAGTTGTACTGTTTTTGACGAAACCCGATGAAAAGGAGTAAGCTTCTTAAATGCCGGAGTGCATCCATGGCGGAAGAAATGACTTAAAAGATGCCGGTCGCCAGCTTTTTCGCTATATCGGAAGAATCGAAGGAAGCCGGGTTGTCTCATCGATTATTACCCTCGACTCGTTGTGTTATACGCGCCAAATTAAGCGAATGAGCGAGGGGGCCAACGGCGTTTTAACTCGGCCTTCATGCAAAGACCCGCCATGGTAAAAACTTGGGAAACCGATTTTGCTTCCAGAAATGAATACTGTGGAACCTCCTGAAGGGTGGGAGCACAAAGAATGCTTACTTTCGACGTGCTTCTTTCAGCTTCTTGTTTTAAGGCTTTGGGCCGCTCAATGAACGCTGATATCAGCGTGATGGTCAGTGTGCTTGGTGACGCCACTGCATGCGTTGTGCTAGGCGAAACATTCGGCGTAAATCCTTGCACATGCGCATTAGCATCTCATGTTGAGCGCAGGACACGTTTTTACGGTATACATGCGGCATGGCTACACTTTTGACCAATAGTGATCTGTGTGTCTTAAAAATCTGCTTTCGTTTCTTTGTGTGCGCGCCCTCATTTAAAAAGCATGCCGCATTCTTATCCCTCTTGGTGGCGCTAGTGTATACGCCGAGTGGTAAGTGCCTGCAATAAGCATTGTTTGTGCTCGCATCCTAAGACGAACTGCAAGGAAACGTCAAAATATTTCCGTTGAAGCCGCATTTCATATTATCAGATGCCAGACTTCAACAATATCTACGTGAAAATACATTAAAAATTCAAAATATTTTTACATCACACTGCAGCGTTTATATGTGCGTTATTCTCATCTTTCCAAGTATAGAATTATATGAACCGTTATCGACGATTTTTTACAGCTTTTTTCGCGTCATTATCCTTAAAGTATTGGATATATCACGCTTTTCGAGAAAAAGGATATCTCGATGTTAAACCACAACCGGTGGACAGATATTCTAAAAAACCGTAAATAGCTAGCGTATAGCTATAGCGAGTGTCGATGTTTGATTGAAATCAAATAACGGGTATCAATGGGAATTAAGGTCCCGCAACTTCCATTATAACGTATACATATTATATTCATATTGCCTCTTCTTTTTAAGCAATTCGTTTTAAAGAAACGTATAGCGTGAATGCTTGAGATCTCCAAAATGTATTACCGTTATTCGATGCTAATTCCCATGTAACGCGTGCATATACTGGAAATGAGTTCATACTATCAAAAATTCGTATTAAGCGAATTCGGCTTAATGAAGGAGGTACCACTGGATTTGGACAAACACTTGTAATCCTAAATATAGAATGCAATATACAGTATTCGTGTATGTTTTTATTGAAATTTGAAAGTTATCCCCATTGACAATCTGCCCGTATTGACTTCAGATATGGGGCCATGCTGTTATATGGCGAAGTATAAGTTGATCAATTTCTGCTACTTGCCATACGCAAGTAATCACTTCTGGCCATACCAAACCGTAACCACTAAAAAAAAGAATTAATCTGTCCATATTAAATAATCATGAAGATGCACGTTAATGTGCATGGACACATTTCGTTTTTCCATCCTAATTGTTGATCCGTTTCCTTTCTTTTTCACGCCACATCTCAGAAGAGGTATAGAGGCCTGTTGGAAGGGCTGACATCGCTGGCTGCGAGCCTCCTGGTGCTGGTCTGCATCAGGATCCACCTGATGGGCAGCAAGCCTCCCGACTTCGCCCCCGCGGACAACCCAGCGGCGGACAGCGACAGCTTCCTCACGCGAACTTTAACCTTCCTCTTCCTCCCTACCTACAACTTCTGGTTGCTGTTGTGCCCTCGTTGGCTCAGCTTCGATTGGTCGATGGAGGCTGTGCCCCTCATCACGTCGCCGCTCGATTTTCGGAACGTTTACACGGCCCTGTTTTACACCGGTTTGGGCCATTTGGCCCTCTACGTGTTAGATAGCATGAACGGGGGGGCCACCGTCGCCACGCGGCAAAATGGACACGCTACGCCCTACATGAGCATCAACCACAACTACAAGTGTTCAGTGTATTCCACGATGCCGTATAGCGCCAAGAAGAAAAATGGCGGCCAGTCCCAGCGCATATCAAACGGATACCAAAGTAACGGTTATAGTAACCACTACCCAAGTACTGCTTCTTCGTCTTCTACTTCTTCTTCTTCTGCATTTTCGTATCCTTCTTCTACTTCTTTATCGTGTCTTTGGTCATCTTCCTCTTCGGACATGGGCTTCTTGCAACAGCCGTCACCCACGTCCTCCTCCAACTACCATCTGGACACTGTCATCATGTCGCTGACCGTTCTGGTGCTGCCCTTCATCCCCGCCACCAATCTATTTTTCTACGTGGGTTTCGTGGTCGCCGAACGCGTCCTCTACATCCCCAGCATGGGCTTCTGCCTGCTGGTGGCGCTCGGCGCCCAACTGCTCTACAGGAACCTCCAGACGCAGGTCAAGCGGCGCATGTTGATCGTCGTCGTTGGCCTGTTGGTGGTCATCTTCTGTATACGAACTGTCAGGAGAAACCGCGATTGGCTCACTGAAGAGAACCTTTATCGCTCAGGGATTCCAGTCAATCCACCCAAGGGTAAGTCCTCTGCAGTGCGCGGATAATCATATCGCTTTCCTGTCAGCTATAGACAATAGGCAGAAGTAATCATCGGCTCGTATGATTTTTTCAACTCTTTATCTTCTGTGATTGCACTTCTCAGTCTGACAGAGCTGCGGTTTGAGGAATCTAGTTGGCAACTAGGGAGATGCCATGTACTTATGTACTGCATTGACTTCTCTTTAGTTACCATTTTCATTCCAAAACACGCTGTGTTGGCAGACAAAGTAATAGTATGTTTGCCCGTACACTTAGTTTTTCAGTCGTGGACATCCTAATCACATATTAGTGAAGGCATTATCTTAAATGTTGTCTTTGTTAATTTCGTGTTTGTCCCTTGGCATTTATGGATTTATAATTGAAGTATAGTTTGGAGATGGAGTTGACATTACTAATGATTAAAATTCTTTGTCATTTTTCTGTTTCAGCCTTTGGCAACCTAGCCAACATCCTAAGTGCTCAGGGTAAGAAAGAAGAGGCCGAATGGGCTTATAAGAAGGCGTTAAGCTATAGAAGTAATATGGCGGACGTCCATTATAACCTGTAAGTATGGAAGTGCTGATTAGTTTATTAATACACTCAATTGACCACTGCATGCATCTGAATATAATGTACATACATGTGTAGTAGCGAACCTTTTGAGACATCTGCTCCAAAAAGAAGGAAAGTCTCGCTTTAATACGGTGCCCACGGATGGCGCTGCATGGCGCAGAATTGACGTTAACATCCAAAGCATGAAAAGTTATAAACTGGATTACACGAAATGTATCAGATCGAAAGCATGCATATTTTGACATTTCTGGATTTTAGTATCCAGTACATAGAGGGACTTCGTTATATGCTGTATTCGTTATAAGCCAATTGTTCCGTTCCCGATTTACCATTATATAATATGCAAGACATGAAAAATCTAATCGGTTCTAACAATATACATTGTATGTAATCTTGGATGTCATGTTCAGTTAAACAATTTTTACTTGTGGAATTACATATATATTCGTCTGTACGACTTTTGTTTTATCAGATGAGTTAATTGGTTTTAGCAAACTTCTTTGTACAATAAACTTCCATCTATCAACTTATTTTTCACAGAAAAAAACCTACATACTGTAATAAAACATGCAGTAGCTTGTATAGCATATGGTATAGGGGAAACTGAATATAATAATTCCATATACAGTACATTTTCCAAATAAAGTGAAACTCGTCTTTTACAATATTTCCATATCACAATTAAACAAAAATCTTATAAATCGACGTTATCAGTTGCACCATACAGATAGCTTATCGCAAATTCCCATTATTTTAAGAGGTCTTCCTTTTGATTAAGTAAGGTTTTTAAGTTTTTTCACTTCTAAAAAAATGCCTGGCACATTTCGTATGACGTACTTGAGTACGTTAGAACTTTTACCAACACATTGGCTTTTCTAGGCGTGTTAAGTCGATGAAATTTTGTCAAAAAATGATAATCTGTGAAAACTATATGGAATTGTTGAAACTCGTCGAATTTCGACGTTGACTGCATGTATTTACGACGCGTCGATGCGTTTTTTGTATTATCAGCGAGGGAAATCACGACCCTATTTACAAATCACGTAATCATTAAAATATGAATTATGAATTTCCTCGAGCATAGTAATGAACGACCCGCGAGCAGTTTTCTACATATCCGAATTAACTGCCATTGTTACTGCTGTTGCAGAAGTGCTATACGAAGCGCTTTTCGGCAGTTTTCAAAATCTGACTCTGATCTATGTCGCTGCAATTATTTCGTGCCCGGGTTGCACTAAATGCAAGAAAGGAGCGATTCGAGCATAAAATTCCTTTTGTGTTTCTATGCCATAAATTTCATAGCGAGTTCACACGTTGTTCGCCGAGTGCCTCTGCAAAATGCTGTTTCATTTACATAGTTGGAATTTCTTGCTAGGCTCATTTTCATCGACGATTTGCATACTACCATCAGGCGCTACACGCATTGTTATTTGTCCTCTCTCTCTCTCTTTCTACAATTTTCCGAGCGGGTGTATAGCTACTCTAATTAGGCCATTTCATCGGTTCGTAACACTCCGATAACGGATGAACGTCCATTTGTCATAGCGCAGTAATTCGGAACATTTTGTCGAATTTATCTTTCGTGAAGTCCTGCATGAGCATGAGCTCCAAAGCGTGAATCTTCCGAATCGTTTCGTTTAGAGTTTAATGTCCCAACAAGTTTTCTCGTTTTGTCACAGCCTGACACGACCGGCGTTTCTCTCTTAGAATGCTTACTTTCGACGTGCTTCTTTCAGTTTCTTGTTTCCAGCTTTGGGGCGCACAATGTATGCTGATATCAGCGTGATATGGTGACGCCACTGCATGCGTATATATATATATATATATGCTCGGTGAAACATTTTTAGGACACGTTTTTACGGTACATAGGCGGCATACAATTCATAAGCCTGACTCGGCTAAGCTTTCTTTGTGTGCGCCCACATTTAAAAAGCATGCCGCATTCTTATCCCGCTTGATGGCGCTAGTGTACGCCGAGTGCTAAGCGCCTGCAATATGCATTCGTTGTGCTCGCACCCTTACCGAACTTACTATACAAATAGTTTAGCGTATCAGAAAAGTTCGAGAAAACTGCATGAGCTGATATGACTGACTTCTCGAACGATGAGCTCGGTTAAGGAAATGATGAAAATATTTCTGTTTAAATTTGTTTGTATTTTTACGGATCCTTAAGCTACGTACGTCCAAACTGAAGAAACTTTTTGTTGCTATTGTTGCCAGTTCTTTCTGGAAGCATAACCCTACGTAAACAATTTAGGTAATGCTTTAGGTATTACCACATGCTGGGCTATAAAATTAATCAAATTTGGCTGTGTATATTCAAATCTCGCACTTATTACTTTAATAATCGAATATTTCACTTTTTTACCCCATTTTTCGTTAATATTTTGCAGAGGGATCCTTTTGCAGGAGCAAAAACGTTTCGAAGAAGCGCTCCAGAGTTACCGGTTAGCGATTCAATTTAGGCCGAGGATGGCAAGTAAGTCGATGTCCCGAATTTACTATTGTTTTTCTCATTGTTTTGTCAAGACCGAACAAAGCAGCTTGCTTCTTTTTTTTTTTTTTTTCGTGAGATTAGCAATACCATTTCCAGATCTTAAAAGCACGTTGCATCGTTCGGGTTATTATATACTGTACACGTATACGTGTAGTTTTGCTGCCAACCGAGTTTGAAAAGCCCCGTCCATGGCTGTTTCCAACAGTTTTAAATCCACGAGACAATGCTGTAGGATTTGCGAATAACATTCTCGTAAAAGCTCTTTTGTTCGTAATCTCATTAAAAGTGCGCAAATTTGCCTCCTGAACATGCGTTTTCTTCGAGTGCTTGACAAATCCTAGGCAAATAGGCTCAGCGTCTGACGTTGTTATTGAGAAAGCATAATTTGATCGCAAAAATCTGCGCTGAGTGGCATTTGTCTTATTAAAGCCATTGGAGCGAAATATTTTCATCTTTTGAAGCAACATATTAAATCGTCGAAATGCTTTCGAGCGTTATTTGTTCGGCAAATCCAAATCCCATTCAGCTTCGTCTTAATTTAATGTTCATCGTATCGATTGAATTCATTTGGCTTAGCAGTCTGGAAAGTGTGTTTGTTCGCTATTAATAAAGCTGGTGATAAATTGTTCAATGGCTGATTTTTTGACTCGTGTTTTTCGTTTTGAATATATCCGAACTAATCAATATAGGTTGCTCGCCCGAAAACTTCCTCCGGCGTAAATGCGGAGTTTTCCAACAATAGTTTGAATTAATTGAGAAAACCATTTTCTTTCCTTAATTGAAATTTGTTCGCCATTGTTACGCTCTGGAAATGAACGTTAGTTGCATTTAATGAAAAAAAATTGTTTCTGACAATACGCGGCATTGAAATCGACGTAAATTTTTACGATACATTTCATCGCGAATCTCCGCTTTGTGGACCACTTTGAATCGCCTCTTTGTTAGCGAGTTATCCCTCAAAATTTCTCCCAGGGTTTAAATCACTCGACATTGCTAATCAAATTTTAAAAAAAATCAAAATGAATGTTATAGCCTCGTTTTCTGTGTTTTTTTTTTAAAAAAAAATTATTCGTACTTTGGCGAGTGTTTCTGTCACGTTTAGTTTTTTTCTTCTTGTAGTTTTAGTTTATGGATAGGTAATAAGTTGGTGCATCCTTCGCCATATGTCATCCTCTTAGTAGAAAATGTGAAATTTAGTGTAAATACACAAATTACAGTTTGGAAAGTTTTTCTACGATCTGTACACTGAGTATTCTAACATTCTTGTGATTTTAACTTTCTATGTATCTTTTATTTCAGTGGCCCATCTTAACTTAGGACTTGTTATGGGTATTTTAGGTCGCAAGGACGAAGCTGCTGAGGTAACAATCTTTTTGTTAAATTTTTAAAAATATGTTGTTACTTGTTAAGCTTCAATGTCTCATTATTTTTGGTTAAACGAGTTGTACTGTAATGTTAAAGAGCATACATTACCAGGTAATCTGATCATTTTAAGTTTTGTTTTTTCATGAGCTATTGAAATACTGCAACTGTGTTGATATACTCTACCTATATTGACAAAGCAAAATTTCCACATTTCTTGGCCAGTTAATGTTTTTTTTTTTAATTTTTATTTCTACTGTACAGGGTTCAACCTAAGAATTTCAGAAATAATTCTCATACTTGTTTCTCGTAAAATGTTTATAAACCCAGAATGGGTTCGCTATTAATAGAATGCGTTTAAAAATGGTTTAATATTAATGAAAATAGCTATCGTCCAAAGGTATTTTTGAAAACAATTTCTAGAAAAGTTTATTTTGTTGAGGTGGTAAACTGGTAATCTTATAATTTCTAGTCATTTGTGCTCTGTTACAACATTCTGATTCATACACTGTAAAACCATTTCATTTTAAGCCAAAGACACGCAAATTAGCATTGCTGCACATAAGAATTAATTTAGTTTTCTCAAGCCCCCTTTTCATTAACTCTAAAATGGTGTTTTGGTTGTGAGATGCCTATTAAGTTAGTTGAATTTTACCAAATAGCAAATGCGGTGCTCTTTCCGTAATTGCAACGAATGTTCAGCTCCATTTGCTTATACTCCAGGAAAAAAAAATAAGAGGAGAAATTCACAGGAGAATACCTTGAAGCGAGAAATTTTGTGAGCATCGACTGCATTAATTTCACTGCTAGCTCAAATGGAGGATAGACTAGAACAAATTACCCAAAAGTTAACCAATTTTGCGAAGAGAAATTTCATTAAATCACGATTTACCGATGTTCGTTGCGCGATAAATTGCTCTGGAAGCTCGGAAATGGTAACGTTCCCAATTAATCCAAGTCCACAAAAAAAAAAAAAAAACCTTGATCATCATTAAAATTCGCGCTATTTGTGCTCGAGGTAAAATTCAGATGGGATTTGGTGCAATGATTACTAAAATTTCGGTCATTAGTTTCACTCCTCCTACGTTTTTTTTAAGGTCTCCAATGAATTTCTTGTTTCTGTGGCTCTATTTTTAAGAAACCTAGTTGCAGCTCACGAGTTCAATTACGTTTGGACGTTACATGCCCAATTAATTTCCCCCTATTTAATTGTGTTTCTCTAATTTAGGTTTACCGCCATTGCTCCCAGTTGGATGGCACTGGCCTGAAAGACCCCAAGACGCACGAAAGTACCAAAATTTCGGCTCTGTTCAACTTGGGAAGGTTGTTCGCCGATGATGGCAAATACGAAGTGAGTTGAAATATTTTTTTTCGGACATATAATTGTGATCTAAAATTATTTTTAAATATATTGTCTGACTTTGAGATTGATCTCAACTGATCTAAACCACAGTATGTCTAAACTCATAATGGAGTTAACAAATTAATGATTTCATGACATTTATTTGGAATATAGAATATGTGAACGCAGTTTAAAATAATTCAAAGTCATTCTTCCCACATTAACATTTTGAATTAAGCTCCACTCAAATTCAAATTCAAAATGATACCCTACAGTCAGCAAGTGAATGCCATGTGGTAGGGGGTGGGGGGTATTTAACTCATAATAGTTTAAAAATTAACGATTTTATAGTTAATAAAATAGTTTTATTTAATCATTTACTTTAGGAATATAAAATAAACAATCGCTGTTTAAAAATAATTCAAAACGATGTATATTTTTAATTCGTTTGCTGTGTGTTGAAGAGGAAAGTAATTGAAAAACAGCAGCATAACAATTATTGTTATGAGAATTGGAATTTCACAAGCTGTTTCTGTCAGAAGTTTCTGTCGTGGGTGCTGTTTGTAACTGATTCTCATTTTAGAATAATTTTACCATTCTCAGTCGCAGCGAGATGCGGCCAAAAATGCTTAGTATAACTTCATGAAAAACGCGGATCCACAATTCTGGAATCGCATTTTTATTCTCGATTCTGCGAAAATCGCAGGAAGGCAGTCGCACATTTGTTCCCCGAACGATTGTTGCTTCTCCCTCCGAGAGACTTTTTTTGTCAAATGTCTCAAAGGAGCTATTCTTATAGGGCTCGCTCAACTTTTTTGCATTTCATCGCTGAAGAAATGGCAGAAAAGCCTAGAAAATTGTCCCTGATTCCTTATTCCGCGGCCTAATAAAGCACTGCAGTCGGAGTGTTATCAGTAGCCAACACTCCACTCGGAATCCATTTGGGAATTTACAAAAGAGCCAATAGGCGCACATTTTCTGGCATTTTCTCCCCTTCCAGATATGATATGCCAAAAGCCTGGCCCTGATTGCAACGTGCTTCGGGAGCAAAATGCATAAAAAAAAGTTGAGCCGTGTTGCAAACTTGAATTTTACGATATTGACACTTTTGCTCGCTGGATGGACTGCTTTTAAATTATAGTTGGGCAAGGCTGTTTTCCCAAACTCCACTGGAAATCCGTATTCCTAACCGAACTTCCGACGCTCGGAATGTCATTTGTATTTCTGTTTTTAGGCGCTTTCTTGACTTCTCCAGCCTTAGATTTGCCAAGTGCTGCGAGTGGTGAAAAATCGATATTTTATTTCTGGGTTTATAGCGTGTTTACGATTGATATGCCCGGGGAAAATGAATTTGTTAATGATACCTTTATCGCATCCCATCACACCAAAATGATCTGCAATTTAAGGAAAGTTCACTGCAGTATTCTTTTTTTAAAAAAAAAAAAAAAAAACGAACCGAGCTATAGCGAACTATGGCGATAATGAACTGTTGCGAAATGTTAATGGCACTATTTCCGCTGGAGATTTACTGTTATTAATTTAATACTGCGAGTGAAAATCCAGTTAATTCAATAAAAACTTTAATAAAACGTTC
Source organism: Ommatoiulus sabulosus (assembly GCA_034697705.1). NCBI lineage: Eukaryota > Metazoa > Arthropoda > Diplopoda > Julida > Julidae > Ommatoiulus > Ommatoiulus sabulosus. The sequence goes on along the minus strand of JAQGAO010000715.1, from coordinate 17,794 downwards.
AATAAAGAGTAAGTGCAACAGTTTCTCGATTATCCTCGAAGGTTTTAAACTTGAGTTCTTCGGATAATCGAAACTCTGGATCATAAAATGGTATTCATTGAAAAAACTGTCAAAAACCATCCCTCGATTTGGATATTTTTTTTTTCAATTATTGAATTTATTGCACGCTTATGCTTTTTCTACGATAAATGTTTGCACAGTTGTCGCAGTTATAAAATTGCAGAATTATTCAATAAAATGTTCAAAAAATTGTTTTAAAAAGCAATTTCATGACAATGGACTGCAGTTTGTTTCTCTCTGCACCGATCACAGTAAATTAGTTAATAATTTCAGCAATGATAAGGCTTTTTTTTCCAGTATGAATAATTACTGACAGAAAAATATAATTCCGCGGTCATTTTTGTTGTTTTTCTTTTCGATCCCATGCAAGGTATTTGTACGTCCAGATTATCGTATCTGCTAATTTGAATTTTCGTTTCGCTTTTAGGAAGCCATCGAAGTGTATAAGGAAGCTGTTCGCAAAATGCCTGGACATTATCAACCGCAGAGCCTATATAATATGTTAGGTAAGCTTTATTCGGAGAAGAATTTCTTTTTAATTTCATCATGTTGACTCGTTCTATCAACTTCAACTAAAAAATTTTAAAAAGCATTTATCGATGATAAAAATTCCTGTTATGTTTTTTTAAACAAATATAATGTTTATATTTTGGGTTACGAATTTCCTTGTATCCTAAATTAGGTGAAGCCTATTTCAAGTTGGAGCGCTACGAAGAAGCCGAACGTTGGTACAAAGAAGCATTAAGAGTAAAGCCTGACCACATCCCAGCACATCTTACCTACGGCAAAATGCTCGCTAAACTTGTACGTTCACAAGCATCCAAAGATGAAATGAGTGTGTCAATCACTAAACATGACCAGGCAACAATTTCTAATAATTATGTATTTGCTCATTTTAGCAAAATCGTTTAAACGAAGCTGAGCAATGGTTTAACAGAGCCAAGCTCCTCGCACCGAACGATTCCAGCGTTTACCAGCATTATGGTATTTAATTTTCTGTTCAATGAATCTGTCCAAACTTTTGAGCTTTGCTACTCGGAGTTGTGCTGCTCTCTGCATTTACCTGCTCATGATCTCATCCAACGACTTATTTACTTTACAGGTCAGTTTTTATCCGAGACCGAAAGGCATGCGGAAGCTGCTCTGCATTATGTTCGTGCGGCCGAATTGGCCCCCGATGAATATGAAATTATTTTCAATGCAGCCAACACGTTAAGGTAATTTAATCAATTTTAAACGTGATTAGTCGCATTAAATTTGCGTTAAAATGGAAATAAAAACATGAATTATGATATCAATTACATCTTTTTTGAATCTTTTGAGATTTGTGCGTTAATGTTAATTTTTTAATGTTATTTTCTCGCGTTTTCAGGCAAGCTGGTCAAAACGAAGAAGCTGAAAAATACTACCGACTAGCTGTGAAGTTAAGACCAAACGTTAGTAAAATATTTCCTCAATATAAGTAGAGTTATTAAAAAAAATGCTGTAATGGCCCCAGATTCTCGAAATTGCTGCACGATGCGGATGTATAGTCATTATTATTTTTTTTAATATTTTAAACTTAGGAGGCCACCAGCCATATGAATCTTGGAGCGATGCTTCACGTGAATGGCAAACTGATGGAAGCGGAGCTGAGCTACCTCGAAGCACTGCGTTTAAAACCAGATGATAACATAACGCAGAACAACTTGCAAAAACTGCGCAATTTGCTGAACAAGCGAGGTATTCGCACCACTCACGTCCCGGAGTCTCAACGGTAGCATCGGCCCAAGAGGAACGAAGCATTTCGGAGCAGGTATTACTTTTCCTCCAGGTAAAATCGTCATCGGAGGAGATGGCAACATGGAGATGATCTCTTTTCTAACATGAAACCACTTTGCTGCTTTTCCCTGGTCCTAGTTCCCCTGCCTGCCTACCAAACTAATCAATCATATCTATACTGAGACAATTATTATTGAGGAACAAGTCCCGGTCTTTGTCGATTTTATTTGAAAATGATGATGATCTCACTCGATTTGTGCGTGTTTTTGTGCGGCGCTGAGGTGACCCGATGCAAAATCATCACCCGAGGAAACATTTCGACTTTGAAAATTCAAGTTGATAAAAGTGCACGTATACTGTTCAACAGTCAAAAACGAGCTAGATGCTACGAATATTTCTTTTTAATATGGTTGTAATGAATTTTGACGTTCGACTATAAAAATATTTGCTACATGTGCTGAATATTACATTTACACGTACATGTATATCTTATATAAGGGCAATTTGTTTCCTCGGTTTGATCTCCATTTTGGTTGCAGATCCCGTTGCACATTAAATTAACGAAAGATCGTTAACTAACCGGTAAATTTGCAAACCACAAAAACGACGACAAATGAATATTTATATATTATAATCCCCAAACTGAGACTGTGCTGACATCAATGATGTCAGCTACGATGATTGTGAATAACTAAATTGCAATTTCTATTTGCAAATATAATAGCTTGAAAAAAATGTGTTTTAGGTATAATTAATGTAGTAATTTATTCTCCAGAAGTAAGTAGCTTTATACTTCTCGGTATCCGTGCGAATTATTCGTTGTTATAGCATCTAAACAATTGTCAAAGAGTTTTTTTTAATTTGAATTAGCTTTGAAGTATTGCGTCGCTTTGCGTGACAAATATCTCTGTCAGGGTCATAGTTCTCACTGACGCTGATTTCAAGCTACAAGCCTGATGCAGAACTCTAATAGTCCGCTATGGGAAGCGCCATAGTTTTGCTTATTCTTCATTTTTGACACATTAGCCCACATGTGGCGCTGTAGAGCTCGTTTTAGCCCATCTATGAGCTAGCTTATAAACAGAAATGGCAAGAAAGCAATGGCGCTCCTCGTAGAGGACTTCTGCAATGGGCCTGCGGCGCAACTGACACACACGTTCACATAAGAAAATATCTATTTTTGTCAACCTGTGAAATAATTCGGTAATATTAAGTGTGACATTTTTCTGATAAGAAAAACCTCGGGGCCTTGACTCTTATTCACGTCAGTTTTCATGCATAGCTTTCTTCGGGTAGTCTTGAAACGTTAGGTGATCTAACCTTGTAAATATATTGCGAACCAATACCAGTGTTTAGTTAAGATTGAAACCGAAGGATTTTGGTTAGTAGATACACAGCACCGTGTGCTCTAAAAAAACGAGAGGGTGGACTAAGAATAAAAACTATGATAAAGAGAGAAATAGACGTTCGGTTGCACCAAATTCCAGGGGAAGAAATCGACGATTTATTTAATCTCGAGTTTGTTACAACCGGCTTTTATAATTCTTAAGTTGCACATTATTAGCTTATTTATATTTTTGAAAGCAGTTGCACCTTAACGAAAATAGCGAATTTTTGCCCGTTAAGATCTGTTTGAATAACAGAGACGAACAATTAAAAAATGGAAATTTTTCGATGAAGTTTTGCAGTATTAAAATTTGGATAACTTTGGCGAGTCACACTCATGCTTTTTTAAAAGAAATTTTTGAAGAAATATTGAAAATTTAAATACAAGGCTTTGAAAGTTTTGGCATGGATACTTTCTAAGCAACTTGATTCTTTTTCAAATTAATGATTTTATGGCTAACGATTTAATTCCAGATATAATGCGGGGTTCGTTTTTTACCTACTTTTTATCCATATGAACTTCGTTCAAATGCACTGCTGGTTTTACTAGGGTATTTTTCAGAGGAAGGTCGAGAGATGTACATGAAATTTATGCCAAAGATGTACAAAGTAATGTATTATTATAATATGGTAGCATGCAAGAATTAAGCAACAAGATAGACAGGATTAACACTGGTGAAAAAAGCTATCATTTTGGTGCTTAAAGTACCACCGATGTGTAAATTGTGCCTCGTTCAAAGGCAAAAAAACTATACAATGATGCTTTCTGTCTATTCGTAATTTAATTTCCCCCTCCCCCTCTTTTCCCTTTCCTTTGTAGTGATTTATCAGCTCTATTTAACCCCTTGAACACTTCCTGAATTGCAGTGTTTTTACACAGCTGTACAATCAAATTGTGTGCTACCGCACTAAGTTATTTATTTGTAGTATCGTGGTAGGTATAATATACAAAACATTTAAACAAAGTACAGTTATTAATTATCAGAATTATTGAGAGGTCACGTGTGCAATTTAAAATACTGTTTTTTTTTATTTTATTTTGTTTCCTACTTACTAATTCGTCGTGCTGTTAAATTATTTCAACAGACTTCATGTTGATCTTAGATGAAGCCACTGTGCTGCTTAAAAATTGACACGTATCAACAGATGGCGCCACCTAGGATCACCACGGTTCCTTTTGAAATATGGATTTTTTCGATTGATAAAAATGTGTTTATCCATCTCTAAAATTGACCATATGTTAACAACTTTTAATTTGGCAGACATGGTCTCATGCATTAATTTGCATATGGACTTGGTTTAATCAGATTTCCAAGAAGTTGCCGATTTTTGATATGGCTATTATACGCTCGTATGACATGTTTTCCGCAATTGAGATCCAGAGGCACTTATCCGGTATTTTATATTATTATTATTTTTATTTTTATTTTTATTTTTTTTTGTTCATGGTTTGTGAAGAAAAATTTTAAACATTGAAATTAATTCGTTTGCATCGTGACATACAAAATGTTTTCATTGGATTTTGATTTTTTTAATGGGGTTTTGATCATTCTTTCCAGCAAACTCCTAACATCTCTCACATTTACGTCTTTTTTAAATTACAATCTTAATAAATGCATTTTTATATCGGTTATTTGCAAATTTGAACCAATTTTCGATGATTTTTATCAAATGAAAAGTTGTCACTTTTGCATTTCACGATGCACGGTGAATTTCCCTTAAAACTTATGGAAATTTAAATTCTCGCAGATTAATTGATCAAAAATTTCTATGTCTTTTCTCAAAATAAATTGCCGTGTTTATTGCTCAGAAATTCACGCTAGTTTTCTTTAAGCTGCACTCCTATATACTGAAGCAAAGCACTTGTATGTCTGCGTACGTGTTTGTGTGTCTGGTTGATGCAATGAAAAACCTTTCCTAACTTTTTTTTAAATAATTTAATTTATGCTAACATGATGACATTTGTTTCTGTTTGATTTTACTGATTTATTTTTGAAAACGCTGTCGTGTGTGTTTTGGACACATCCCCTATTACGAGAACGAGAGAACTTAGTCATATTCAGTGAAAAAGAAATTTCACTTTGCAATTATTATTTCATTTCACTGTGATATTTATGAGGTAAATTAAGAAATCCGTGATTTTACTTAATATTGTTGAAACTTCCCTCTTCCTTCTCATCCAACTTGAAATTATATCCTCAATATGTGCAATGAATAATGTTTCTCAATCCCGATTTTTAACTTAGTATAACCACCTTTGAAAACATATTTAGTCATGTACAAGAAGACATCAAATGGGCTGTAAGAAGTTTTTGTTTTCAATCTTGTGATGTTTGCCTGTGTGATTTTAATATTACTTTCTTTTAATAAAGAAGTTCTTTCACTGGACCTTGCAGTTGTTTTCATATTTTTCTTTTAATCTTCGATTTATTACACCGTGTGTAAATGTTTGCGTTTTCACTTCTTGCTAACAAACTTTAAAACTTTCAGATGTCATTTTTATCCAAACTTTTTTTGAATTGCGTTCTATAAGAGTGACGTAAAGTAATACATGTTAATAAAGGACCCTAGTATTATTGTCATTAATGCATTAATGCTCAATTAATTATTAAGGGCTGTATCGTGTAAGTTAATTGTTATGGCCATGGAAAGTAGATTGATTCTGATTTGCCATTTTCAATTAAAGCCCTAATTCCGGTATCATTTTTTTGTTGGAGAGAGAAAGAATTATCTAAGTTCTGATTTAATATTTATTTTTAATATTGACTACCGTTTTTTGATTATTTAATTTGGCTTTCATATAAAAAATTAAAGAAAATAACGCAATTATGGCCGTTCATGTCCAACAGTCCAAGTCGATTTGGCTCATACAAACGTTAATCAATCAATGAACAAACAAAGAAAAATAATTTAATAAATTGCAATTACTTCAAGTGAATTTTTTAAACCAATTAGCATGTCTATTTTGCACACGCGACTACACGACTTCCAAATTATGATTCGTCTATCCTTTTTCTGAGTGCCCTTAATATTGATTTAATTTCATGTTTTATTTCGGAATTAGTTATTGCCAGCCGTATCATCACAGCATGCGTGGTGAGCATCGAGAAGGGCAGTGCGATGTAGTGAAGTGCGTGACGCCTTTGAACATTTAAAAGCGCTCTTGCTAATGAATCTCCTTCCCGCTAGATGGCGAAACTCTTCCTTGAATCAGATGATGTTTTGACTTTTATCGCCATTTGTGGCATTTTGTTTTATTGAATTTAGTACGTCGATTTGCAGTTATTAGTTAGATATAATGCTACGTTTGCAGACAAATGTGTAGGAATCTATTTGTATAGGTAAGTTTTCGATAAGAACATGGGTATTCTGCGATTGAGGTCCGTGCAACGATCGTGATTCGTTCAGTTCAAGAGTCCATGACTAAAGAACACTAGTCAGTGTTCGTTTATGATCATAAACATGGTTTTATCATTTTAGGATAACGAAATGGGGTCGGAACAGAGCCATCAAGGAGGCCGAGCCTCCTTGGGCGTTAAGACAAATATACGTCCAGCCTCGACGTCTCCCCGTCCATCTATAAGTTCAGATTCAGAACTCCCTTATATTTCGTATACTGTGAATAAACCGATAGGAGGTAAATTTGCATTTTTTTTTATGTCTTTGTAAACCAAATCCTACGGCTTACTTTCCTTTTTTTAATGAATTATCAGCATCTATCTTAAAGTAGTTAAAAAAATACATTATAAAAACTTTTAGAGGGAGTGAAAAGCAACAAATACGTACATGTACTGCACTAAAGGGGTATCAGCCCCTTCTGGCATTTTTTTCTATGTGTTTGTTATATGAATATCATTTGAATGTTTGCTGTAACACATGGCCAGTCTGTAGAGCAGCCACATGTGTGATTTCTGAATATTTCAAAGAAATGATTCCATGAAGTTGTTATAAGTGAGGTTTGCTGGGCATTTAGCGTTATTTGATTTGTCGGTGCAATCCAACAGTAGGTGAACCCAGGTGGGAAAATTTCCTAAACATAGGGCACAAACCAGAAATCTTCTCCGGGATGCAAGAGAGGTTCTTCCGCCTGATTCGTGCGACAAAATATTATTTGTCTAGCAGCAGTGAAAACTTGCTCTTATGTTAGATATATCCAGTTCCTTGAATGGGGACTTAGCATTTTAAAGTTTCTAAGGATGTCATTTTCAAATAAACAGATTTTACCTATTATTTGTTTCCGTTTCATGAAAAAGAATCTCCTAAACTACAGTCAAAGCATGCGCACCATTTGCGATCAGCAACTCCTTCTCCTAATCCATCTCCAAAGCCTCTGCGACCTCGCTCGATGACTGGTCATGACATTATTGTCGTCAAGGAAGCTCTTGCTCCAGAAGACACGCCTGAAAATGACCCGGAATTGTGCCTCTTACAGGTAATGCGTGTGAATTACATTTCATGATTCAAGCGTTTTCTTGTAGAATGTCATGGGGCATGCACATCGACTTATGTTTATTGCTTAAATTTGCTGATCTTGCAGTCGTTTTGCTGTTTCTGTTATTAACACGTCTGATTATTTATTTCATGTCCTTTAATCTTTTTTAGACAATCCCTACATTTCTTCCGATAATGCGCGGTGCTTTAAGTGCCCCGATGTTAAAAGATCCTGACATATTGGATAAGTTAGATTACAGAAGCATTCACGGTTTATGCGTAAGATATGAGGAGCATCTGAAACTGTGTGCAGAAACTGTGTCTGTCGAGCAGAACAGCTTGGCAGCTCGCATACGAGAGGTAGTTGATGTAGATGAATACCTATTAATTACTTAGTTGATTTGGTTCGTTTTCCTATTATTCTTTACAATGTTATGTAATTTTAATTTTTATTTTTATTTCCCCTTTCTGAAATGTCGATATCAATGTTTCTGTCTTGCAATTTATTGATGAGTTATGGCATTTGTAATTTCTACGTATGTTTAATACTAGCACTTGTCCAAGTAAGAATAACATGTTTCAGCTCAGCCAGTATCGTCCAATTATTCACTGTTCAAATTTTTTTTTTGCTAGCTTTGCACAATTGTGGAATTTTGGATATTGTGCAGATGTCCGATTATCCGTTAAAATAAGAAATTCAGCCTATGGGAGATATTAAAGTTCATTAATTTTCATTCTTTTCAGATTGATTTTGCTATTGCAACTTTGGTGAATATGATGACAGAACGGCAGAAAAAGTTTGTTAAATATGCAGAAAAGTTAAACAAAGTCCAAGAGATTTCATCGACGCTTCAAAAGAGTCAAGCTGCCTTGAATGTTGCCATTGAGAAGATGGAATCCTTGAATGCCCTTTTACCTTCCGATGAGCAGCTCGAGCCATTTATATGGACTACGGGGTGACACTAAACGGTAAAAATCTATTTCAAGGGGTACATTGTAATGTTGTGCAAATCTCTTCCTTAATTGCTTCACCGCATTGTTTATAAGGGCCTTATATTAAGGCTGAGCTTCTTTTACTTAAATCATAAACTTTCTAGTCAATGTATATTGAAACTGTATAATTTTTGAGTTTTTGTACATTCATCGTTTTATTTAATCATCATTACATTGTCCATGAAAATGTGGGAAATAAAATAAGCTAACTTTTCAGGTTTTAGCATTTATTTAGCTCCTGTCTAGTGCTATCATTTGAGTGATTCGTGACAAATAACCATTCGGTAAACATCTCTCTGTTTAAGAAAGGGCCAGCCATTATATGTGCAATATATGGTACTTTTTTTCTCAAAATAACACTGGTTTAACCTTGAAACATAGTTGGGCACAAAATTTGACGATAATCCAAGTTGAATCCTCTGAAAGCTCCCGGTTGTGATGGAAGACCATTTAAAGTCATGAATATCACACGAAACGTTCCTGCTATATTACCTGAAATGAGAACTTGCCATTAATTTAAAGTAACTCGTAGTCTTGTCAAAGAATGCGTGCTATAATTGCTACTATAAACTTGTTCTTATTTTGAAAGCAACTTTATCGAAGAAACCTTTATTTCGACATTATGCTGAAATTACATAGAGTATGTATAATTCGTAATTGATTATTTTTCTCTTTAATCTCAAACTAGTTTTAATTCCTTTTTTAATTTTTAATAGGTATTACAGATAGGATGGATCATCCTTTCCAGGACCACTGAAAAACGTTCAATGCTAATGCGAGGATTTCTTACAGGAATTTCAGGAGAGATTATTTAAGACAGGTTAGTTGCAATTTCTGATAAGCTTGTAAATAATTTCTGCTCATTGAGAAGTACTGACGAATGTTGACCCAGGACAGTTATAGACTCGTGTGTATCTGCTTACTCTAATCCATTTTAATTACTAAACTAACTTTTATTTGATTATTTGTTCCGAAAATATGCAAATATTTGGCAGTTTCAATTCCTTTCAACTAAACAGCGCTGTGGGTGATGCTTCTTGATTTTTTTTGCAATCACTGTTGTGTGGCAAATCATGGTGCACTGGATTTTTGTTACAATTAGTTTGTTCATCCATTTATGTTTGAGAAATCAAATTTGAGTGCAAAACATTAACTACAAGTTCTTGATGTGTTTTTAAATCTGACCATTTTTTTTCATGGCCTAAATTTAGTGAATCATTTTTGCCTGTTAACCGACTTACTGTCGAAGTTAGTAACTGTCGTTGCTTCGCTTCCTCCACAATATCTCATCGGTGGAATGTACAATGAATCTAACATGTTGCTGCAAGCTGTGTCTTGGGCTACTGTAGCGGGGCTACCCGATAAGCTGAAGGCTCCAGGTGCTGCCGTGTATTGAATCGAGCAGTAACCAGTTTCACGCCGAAGGCAAATTGCATAATTCAAATTCTGGATGAAATTGGATTGGCCCGCAACCACGTTCGAGTTGAAGTTGAAAGACATGACGTTGCCAGTGGGACCCATATAGTACTGCAAACATCCATTTGGAGCTAGGTTTCGATGTAAAAACTAGAGTTTGCTTCGGGTAATTTCATACATTGATCATTTAAGCCAGTTTGAGTACTTACCCAAGGATGGGTTAGTCCTTTCAATCTGGCTAACCCGTATCCTCCATCTGCGATTTCCCTCCCCGGATGTTGTGGTGGCGAGCATTATAGGTCCTCTTACTGTTCCGACATCGACGTATACTGAAATTTCGGGAAATTTATGAAAACTTCTAATAGGAAATCATTGCGTATGATAGCTTTAATATCCATATCAGTTTTATCAAGAACTCAATTTTCTGGGTTTGGTGATGTGGTAATTAATCCATATGTTGGTCTCGCTGCTTAATTTTCCAACTTACTGTGCTGTCCATTGTTCATACCACAAATCGATGGCACGACGGAGTTGGAATCTTGACCGAACACTTGAAACACATCCCGTTCGCAAGCCCTGTTGGTCACTCCGTTGATGTCGAATTCTTCGAAGTCCAGTCTGAGCTGGACAACGTTGTTGTTTAGTTTTTCGACGAGGACGATGCAGCTCTCTTCGGTGGCGTTGCTGGCTGGGTAACCGGGGTTCACGAAATAAGAGTTGTTTTGCCTCAGTGTGGCTCCGCAAGTCTGAAAAACTGAAAACAAATGCTTGATGATAGTGTGCGAAAAATTGTCCATTAAACACAGATTGGAACTTTTTACTCACAAACGCAGCAAACTCCGTAACCCGCTGCACACCTGATGTTGGTGTTGTTGCCACCAAACACTTGGCAAGACGAAACGGACATGCAAGTTCCGGTGGTGGCGTTCGTGCTCAGGCATGCGGTGTTTGGGAAAATAACCCAAGATAGAAGTGGAAATACTTTCCGGAAGAAATAAATTACATTGACAATTTCCATTAGTTAAGTTAATCAAGTGTTAATGCGTCCTTCACATGGACGTTATTAAGACCTTAATCTTTGAGAAAATCTTTGAAAATTTTTAAAAGACATGTTTTAGAACCTAAATGGCCCGGAGAATTGGGAAATAACTGAAAGTTTTATTGTGAGCATGAATAGAAGTAGAATTGCTATTTACATTAATAACTACACTGTAAACGTTCAAATAATTTTAAAGACGATTCCAGACCCTGCACCTGTAATACTAGAAATTTCTAAAGTAACTTTTTGTTTCCTTTAAAACTTTTCGAAATAGTTTCAAAGGTGCGTTTTTATTAGCTTTAACATTGTAAACGTTTAAATTTTTTGGGGGGTTTTCTCGATAAAGCTACGAGTGACTGGCATCTTGAAACTTAATTCCCTCATAATCGTTACAGTGAAATGTTAATCGTCCTCATTTGACCAGTTTTATCGAGAGATACAGTAGATTTGATTTTGTAACTTCTGCAAGAAGTAAAGCAGAGATTTTTCGTAATTATTTTTTTGCTTCTTGATGATAAAAGGCAAATCTTACATTGAGGTTGGCTATTGTGCACCCTGTAGTATCGTGAAAATACGGTCCTAAATACTTACACCTACTCGTTCTTTGCGATTGACAGGAACATTGATAAACAGCAGCAAATATAATAAAGAAAAAGCGGATGAACGTAGCAGCCATCAATTTCTTTCTGTTGACTTTGTGAAATGTCATCTTCTGAAATATGTGTGGCAAAAATCAATTGTTGGCAACATGAAAATCCAACAATGTGGCTTTTTTTACAAGCCTCATATTCTTAAGGCCAGTTTTTGTTTTTTTTTGTAGTTCGGATTTCTGATCTTGATATTAAACGGAATATCATAAATGAAAGGGCACAGGTTTAAAAAAATATGAAGGTGTTATGATATAATAATGTTAACCGTATCGTTTTGTATACTTTGCATTCTTTCATCAATGTCATTGAGCATGCACAACTAATTGAAACGTCTGAAAAGTTAGGTTTTTTGCAATTGCACATAGAGTAAATTTTTATAGAAAATGAAAAAAAATAATTTACGAAGCTTCAAAGAAAGGCATTTAAACAATGTAGCACCCCAGCTCCAGAAGTGACAACTCAAAAAAATTCAATTTCTAGTCTAGTCGTGCAAAAACGACTCATTTTAGTTTACTGTAGTTTTGGCTAAATGACAGCTAGTTTGTCACTTATAAATATTTTACCACGCATTACCCTATGTACTAAAACTTGCTTTACCTGAAGCGGTGGTGCAGAATATGAATTTATTCTTGGATAAAAAATGGTTTTCAATTTAAAAAATTAATGAAAATACGATGAAAACTTTTTTTTTTGGTTTGATAAATTGCAAAACGAGTCACAAAATACAGTATTCCTATAAAATTTCTAAACAATTTAGATAGTTAATAGGGCTAATTTCTTACCTTTTTGCGTGAACTATTTGCTCCTTTGATGAGTGGACAAAAAGTGCCGCTTTCTCTCAGTACGATAGCAGCTTGACTAAAATGGATATTTTTTTTAAGAAGTAACCATGGTTTTCAGTTTTCTACACTGACCTTTATCATATCACGTATTCATGGAGTGACTCTTTTGTCATAAAGCACCAAATGTCGCCTACATAATAACGGCAGCGTGAAATTATGCTCTTAAAAAGGCCCGGAACCTTAACCGTGAAATTTATACGATGCAATTTCATCTAATTATTGCCTAGCTGCGCGAGCGTTCTTAAAAGGTCAGATTTATGAACTACAATTTGTCATTGTTTTTCATATCATTTTAGATGTAGCGTTTTCTATGTGTTTTTTTTTTTTTACTTTTTGCGTATCGGATTGTCATATTTCTCTCAAGTAAAAGCAATTTTTTGAGCTGTTAATTTACTCGAAATTTACAGTATAATATCCCTCTACAACTTAAAATTATTGCAGTAAAACTGTCTAATATTTCATGAAATTTCATGAAATATTCATCATACAGTACGTGGCGAATTAATTGGAATCTATAAAACTTAATGTTTATTTGAGTTATTGTTTGTTTGAGTTATATATGTTTGAAATATCAGATTCTCCTAATTTACAACAACAAAAATTACAAGATTGTTACTAAATACTATTCGTAAGATATTGAACGCTGAATTCGAGTTATTTCACTAACATCGTAGCTAATCATCGGGATAAAATAATAATCCTACGTTTCCTAAAAAAAATTTCTACATGGCATATCATTTTTGATATTCATTTATTTAAAAATCGAAGTCGTAGAGATCTGAATTAAATGAAGACTTCCAACATGCAGTATTAAAAATGGATACAGAATTTGAAGCTTATTTAACCGCTGTTCGAGCAAGGAATTTGCTGGAATCTGACGTTAAATCCTCGATCGAAAGATGCGGCAGGGAGAGTCCCATCCGAGGAAAAAGCCAGCTGGATTGGCCCTGACAGGGACGCTTGGAGGGAGAAGCAAAAGAGGAGTTAGGGAAAGCGTGACTCATAGGGGAACTCAAAAATGTACTTCCACACCAGCAGTTGGGGCAGTAGCTAAGTGGTAGCCAATAGCAATACCGGATTTTGTTTGACCTAGATGCAAACGCACCTATTCCTATTGGTTTCCAAATAGCTACTGCCACAACTGCTGGTGTGGAAGTACATTCTTGAGTTCCCTAAACATCCAGTATACACAGTCGACTCGCGTTTTTTAAGCACTTTCCATTTTACGAACTACACGTATTGCTTCGGTCGGTTTGGTTCCAAAAAATTATTCTATCGATCTAATGGCTCGTAATTCGGAGCGAAAATGAACATTAGTCTAATTTTCATTTTCGCTACGAGTTTCGAACTAATATTACAAATTCCTTATTTTTACGAACTCCATTTCCTCATAGTGTGTATTCTTGTCGCCGTTTTTCTTCCTGCGAACGGAAAATTTTCCCAAATGGGTTTTATTTCCGACTGTCTAAAAGAGGGAGGCGGGGGGGGGAGGGTAGGGATTCAAATTGTAATGAATTACGTAATCATAACAATTTTTATAAATAAAGTCATCGTCAAAAATGTATTAATGACGTCGTCATAATTTTAATGATGACGTTAGGGGCCATTCAAAATGGACGTCCTCAAAATTTCCCCAAAATTGGACTCCCCTACCCCCTGTCCCCATTGTGTCCGGTCAGTCAGAACCCCCCTCTTCCCCTCCATTCGGACGTCCGAAACTCCAAAAAAATCTGTCACAATTTCGCACACCGGATCTTTAAAATTAGTTGTGGGGTGCAAGTTATATCCGGAATTAGGGTGCACGGTTTCCAGTGAGATAGTGCTCAAAGAGTGAAATTGAACATGTCGGCAAAGATCAATTAAAATAACGCTATTGTTTTTGGGCTGAAACTTCCAAAAAACAATAGCGTGATTTTACTTGATCTTTACCATGCAGGGTTCCCCTAGAAATTTCATATTCAACTTCTTTGACTTTTCCAGGTTTATAAATAAATTTCCCTGACCAATGACAAAATTGACATATTCCAATGCTATCCACAATTTTTCAATATCACCTGTGCGATATTGCGTTCAATTTCCTTTTACCCTGGAAACTGATTTTTTTTTTTAAGTGGACGTCGTCCGATATGGTCATAACCCCCCTCCTTCCCCCTGTCCACATTGTGTCCGTGGCTCAATATATCCCCCCTACCCCCTACATGAGGACGTCCTTTTTTGAATGGCCCCTCTTTAGAATTTTGATTAAGACGTCATTTATTAAAACAATTACCCAATATTCGAACATTTAATCGCACATTTTTTCGAACATTTAATCGGGATTTTTTTATCGGATATTTTGTTCAATGGCCGAAAAAAAATCGGCATTTTCGGGCATTTGTTTTTGGACATTTAATCGGATCTATATATAATCGGACATTTAAAACCCCACAACTACCCCCTGAAGTAAAGGAAATACGGTCACGTAGTTCTACGTCAAAAATGTTTTTGTTAGGGATTTTTTCTAATCTCGAACCTATAAAAGCGAGTGAAAATTGCTTTTTTTCAATGCCATTCCCATTTAAGAACTTTTCATTTTACAAAGTTTTTTGGGGTGGGGAGCATCCCTGCAGGTTCGTAAAAACGCGATTCGACTGTAATTTTGTTTTCCTCGTAGAAAAGACTAAAAACGTACCGAGCAACGGATTCGATGTTGTCGAACCGGCAGTAGCGGAGAGCGCCACTCCGCAGAAGCGAGATCCACTTCCGGCTGCCGCTGGAGGCGCGTTTCCGGCTGCCGGAATGAACAGGAAGTCGGTGCAAGTGCCGTCCAGTCCGCTCATGGCGTCGGGCGATCCTATGTCGAAGCTGTTGGCTTCCGGTGCCACGGTGTAGCGCGTCATGCAACTTCCGGCTTCACGCCGGATGCAGAGGGCGTAGTTGAGGTTGTTGACGTAGTTGGATTGGCCGTTGACGGGCACTGGAGAATCGAAGTTGAAGGACTTCAGGGTTCCGGCTGGACCCACGAAGTACTGAAGGCATTCGCTAGGGGCTGAGAACATACCAAAAACAGCTTGGATCAGCAATGGTAATTTGTAAAACCCAAGCTCCTTAGAAACTTGTAAAACTAATCTAATCTTAAACAAACAAATGACATTGAACATTATTTGAAATTGAACTATTTTTGGTTGGATTCATTAGGCTGGAAATGTTAAAACTTTCTGGTGATTTAATGAAAAACCAAAAGAATACCTAAGAGTGGATTTCCTCTTTCCAACTGAGTCACTTTTATTCTCCAACGCCGGTTTCCAACACCAGATGTCGTTACTCCCAAATTGACTGGACCAGGGACATTGGCCACGTTGACGTAAACTGGAAAGTAAAGTGACCGATGCTATTTTTATTTTAATTTCCGAGATATACCTAAGATTAAATTTCAGTATCTGTGTAACGCTACCCAGGTAACGTCATTTTTCGTTAATTTCGTTCTATAGGCGTATTACAATTTAGAAACCCATTCCTGGTATACTGTATATATCACTATTGGTGTAGTCAGACAGATGCTTTACGAATGGCACTTTTTGCCAGTCTTGATATTAGGTGTGCAAAATCGACTCGCCAATCAGCTCACAAATTCCACTCAATGTTAATCCCTGTTTTTTTTTCAAACCAATGAATGCATTCCTTTTGCACACGTGACTTGACGACTGCCAATATGGCTATTCGAAAACCCTTGTGAGTACCCCTTATATGAATTTGCTTCGTCGCGTCGCGTAAATATCCAGTTTACTTTCAATTTTAAACTCAATCTATTGTTTTGAACGATCATTATACGTTCGTGTTTAAATATTTATTTAGCTATTTTTTTATCAACGGGGACATTTCAAATCTCATTTGAACTGAATAATGATTTAAAATTAAGAATAATTTCGTACGAAAGATGGAAGCAATTTCCCGGTCATGAAAAAGGATACCGATCAATTTAAATTGTCTTAATTGGGGTCCCTTACACGTTCAGTAATAATGCGTTGTCATCAACTATAATGACATTACCTCCAAAAATGTTGCATCATTACGCTTTAATTATTTCTCAATCTTTACACGATCAATGGAATTTCATAACACTGGCGAAGTATTTTCCGGACACGGATGAAATTATTAATGCCACTCTCAGAAGGTTGATGATATTATTAAAGAGCGTGTAGGGTCTGTCAAAGGAGAACTGTACACGATCATTACTGGGGGAAACCTACGTGGTCAATGCTGATGACCAGATTAATGATTGGGAAAACTTGCATGGCCAATACTGATGACAGGATTAATGATGCGCGCCACAACCACGCCCATTATATGATGCTAAAATCCGGATTTTCATCATTACAGGCCATCATTCCACATTCTTACACCCTATACGCGATCATTATTGATGATCGTGAAGGGTGTAAATGACAGTATTACCGAACGCGTACGGTTAGCTAAATATTCCCCTTTTTGGACCACATTTGTTTAATTTTGTTCCGAAATAAACGCCGTGTCAAGGGTCGTTGAGTGAGCGTCAACATTAGCGCCACCATGCGGGCGTCATATACCCACTGTGTTGGCCGTTATTCGATCCGCAAATGGGTGGTATCGGACTATCGGCATTTTGAGCAGTCACCACAAACACGTCCGTGTTGCAGGCGCCATCTTGAACCCCGTTCAGCATAAACATTTCAAAATCGAGCCTGAGTTGCACCACGTTGCTGTTGGTTTTGTTGACGAGTAATACGCAAGATCTGGCCTCGGTGCTAACGTCGGGTGAGTCGGGGTTGGTGAAATAGGTGACGTTGTTCCTCACGGTAGCGCCGCACGTCAACTCGACTGTTTAAATTTAGAAAGCGTTAAAATCGACATTAAAACGGAATGTTTTGGCACCCGACTTGTTGGTATTTGGAAGGTTAGTGTACCGAACGTTTCAAATTCTGGCACCATTATGTACGAGCAACCCCCGCTTACGAACATAATTGGCTCCAACAAACCTGTTCGTGACTTGAATGTTCGCATCTTGAACATGGTACAGTGAAAGCCGCCTAATTCGATCACGTTGGTTCCAGCGATTTTGATCGAAACAAACTACGATCGAAGTAAGCGATGAATGTCAAAAAACACCCTAAACATTGACATTAGAGAGTTATTGCATAGCGTAGAAATAAGCTACGGTAACGCAATCGTCACTGGAGCGCGATTATGCGCATGCGCGT
>JAQGAO010000714.1:0-30351 GCA_034697705.1 Ommatoiulus sabulosus | reverse complement strand
CACCATACCGTGCTTGCACTGACTGTGCAGCTACTTTGCGAGAGGCGCTGCATAACGGCTGCCACCCTGACTTCAAAGGTACCGGCAAGGCGTCTGCGAACTGGTTAGACGAGTGAGTGATATGTGGTGCCCCCTCTTGAGCATTTGGGGAATCTCAAAAAACATCCTCTAACCAAAATTACCAAATATCAGTTGTCAACTTTGTTATCTTTTTGATTTCGAAAACAGGATTGACTTTTATTTCAAGGTATTTGAATAAGTAATAAATGATTGATTTAAATTCAACGAATTTTAATTATATGCAGCCTTGATAGCTGTCAAAACAAAATATTTAACATTTACTTTTCTTCTTCAGATATCGATCACGTGCTGTATATACTTTACGTTTCACGTTTGAATACGTTTCCTTGAAAATTCTGCGATATTCGTATAAAATTCTTCTCAAAGGACATGCTTCAACAACAATGCAATCCAAATGTACGCTAAGTTACGAGTGATTGCCCATGAAATTAACTAACAAAACGCATTGTCTCATAGTATAGCTGCACTCGACAGTACGTACGTGACAACTAGCTAGGATGATTTGTATCTTCGAAAATATAGGTAAATAGTTAAGTTACCCTATTTATTGCACTGAGAGGTGAGCTCTACTTGATTTTGTGCTCTCTGAAAATGTCAAAAAGAGTGCCCTACGAAGCCTCGTTCAAACGAAAAGTGATTGATATGCTGCTAGAACAACATGGAAATGGAGCTACCGGACGTCACTTTGTAGTTAGCAATGTAAACGTTCGTCGTTGGAGAAACGACTGTCATTCCATATTTTCGAGAAAAACAACAACCAAGTACTTTACAGGGCGTAAGAAAGGAAGATTTCCACGAGTCAATGAAGCTGTGATACGTTTTGTAATAGAGACATGCGCAAAAGGATTCCACGTAATGCGGCAAGTCGTGCAACCAAAAGCTGGAGAAATTGCCAAGTCCCTCGGAATAGAAGAAATGCTTTTTAAAGGCAGTTATGGCTGATTAGACAGGCTGATGCATTATATAGCAGATTAACGTTGCGGGGCCGAACATCTCCCTGTCGAAGAATTCCTGCGGACTTTCAACAGAAGCAGATAAGCTTTCGGCAACATGTCATGAAATTAAGGGAAATGTAATTGCTGATGAGACCTCTTTCTTAGATATGCCTTGCAATTACATCATCGATGCTAAAGGTGATACAAAAATCAAGATTTTAAGCATGGGCTATGAAAAGCAGAGTGTCACGGTGATGCTTAGCATCGCTGCCGATGGACGAAAGTTGCCACCGTATTTAATTTTAAATAGAAAAACCATAGGCCTACTAAAGAATGAAGTTTTTCCATGGGATGTTATTGTTTGTTCGCAAAAATATGGTCGGATGATGGTAGAACTTATGAAAGACTGGTTAAATGTTTTGTGGATAGCCCCAGTGCACCAAACATGCTAGTGCTCGATGATTTTCATAGACATTTGTTCGAACAGGTCCAATCCCAAATCGTGTGAACGGGTGGTGACTTGGTCGTGATTCCTGGTGGCATGACTAGCCAACTGCAGCTGATTGACATTTCAGTCAAGAAAGCGTTTGAGAATTACTTCAGAAAGAAATTTGAATCCTGGTTATTGTCTGATGTACAACCTTCCTCTAACACCTTCAGGAAAAATTAAGAGAGCACCTGCTTTTAATTTGACAAAGTGGGTGTCAACGGCTTGGAAGCTAATCCCAGAAACATTAATGCAGGAATCATTTTAAAAATGTTGTATCACATGTGATCTCGGTGGCTCCTAAGACAATGCACTTGTCTTGAGGAATTGTGAAGATAAAGATGGCTAGGAAGTATCAGACTCTGATGTTCATTCAGATGCTGATATATCAATGGCTCAAAAGAAACGGACTCTGATAATGATTCCGAAGAAGAGTAGAATACTGATAAACAGGCACAGGTATATACCTCATTTTATTGCCCTTTTTACAAATTGAAAGTTTGCAGCGCCATTTTTCCAACGTGTCTCCATGTTTTATGCAGATGTTTCATGTTTTTCAGACTTTTTCATTATGATCACATGATCACTGAAAGTTCAGATGATGGGTAACACATTTTTAGCAATAAAAATTGTTTTAATTAAGGTACGTAAAATGTTTTTTTTTAAATATTCCACACTGTATAAACTGCAAAATAGTATAAAGATAAGTTTTATATACACTGGGAGACTGTGATTCGCTTTATTGCGGTGGTCTGGAAACGAAACTGCAATATTTCTGAGGTATGCAGCATATGCTTGTTCTGTTGTTGTTGTTAGTAATTTGAAATCCACTATAATAAAAGTACTTGTTAGATTTATTTTAGCTTTTTATTTTATTTGTTTTGTTGGTGAAACTGAAATTAACGTGCTTTTTGGCCATTTTTGTCAAAAAATTGATACTCCGGAACAACGTTAAAATTTAAAACGTGGATTGGAATCCAGAATTTCAGAATTTGCAGTGTTCACAAGACGTGTCTAGGGTCACTCACGTCAATCCTCAGAAAATATGAATTCCAAACATGCCACGCACCTAGTGGTCAAGTGGTTTTTAAGTGTGTTTATATTGCGCCCCTAGTGGCCACCGAAGAAGATTTTGGTGGGTTTTCACCACAGGCGTAAGCTGGAATGTCAATGAATTTGTTTGGCATTTTCAAAAAGCAAATAGATGAATCAGTGGTGAAGGAAGTCTCAACGAATGGGGCATTATTTTCACTCGCTTTTTTGTTTGAAAGTTGTTCGGTGGTTGATGGCCTCCCAATTTTTTGTCTTGTTTTTTTGTTTTGGGTCAACGGATTTTCTGAGTTAATTTTCGTCTCGTTTGAACTGTCGCTTCTTCGCAATGTTTATATTCGGCTGATGGTGAAGATGAGTTTGCCATACGACCTCCCTAAATACTCTTCGTCACCCTAGGAATAAGAATGATAAAAAATACAACAGAAAATGAAGAAAAATGGCAGTCAGGTGGCCGCAGTTGCGCTTTGTTTCCGTTAGTTTGCATTGAAACATCTTGAATTTCATCAAGTCTTTAAAATATATTTGGAAATTGAAAATGAAAAAAAAAATCAGGGTGTTCTTAATAAAAACATACTTAATATGGGAATACTTTGAAAGAAATCGGAATGGAAAGTTATAGAACATTCTGGGTGCTTTCTTTGAAAATCTTATTAAAACATGAACAATTAAAAAAAAAGGTTTAGAAAAATGCAAAGAAGTTTCGATAAAGTCATAGAATCGAAAGAAAAGTTTTGGAAAAAAGCAAAAAAGTTTCGATAGTCATCGAAAACTGCGTTCAGTATGTGCATAAAAATACTTCGGAAAATTCTGGAAAGTTTAGGCGTAATAGTTGCATGATTTGGAAAAAATATAAACATCGACAATTATAAACAAACACACTCTCTATAAAAAGTAAGGTGAATGTGATGTAAAAACTCTCCCATATATTTTTACCTAATTTATAAAGGTATGTTATACCAGAGTTCCCCCAGACCTGTAAAACCTGGAAAAGTCAGGGAACTTGAAAATGACCTAGGAAAGTCAGGGAAATTCAACGCAGTCATGGCGATCCAAAATTAATACTTCTACAAGGTTAGCTCTGGGCCCATTTTCCAAGTAGAAATTTGCAACAAATTTCCACATTTTCGGAGTACAGATTTGCAAAATTTTCTACGTTCTCCATGTACAAATTTAAACAATTTTCCACGTTTTCCGAGTACAAATTTGCAAAATTTTCTACGTTTTCCGAGTACAAATTAGCAAAATTGTCCACTTTTTCCGTGTTCAAATTTTCAAAATTCTCTAGGTTTTCCGAGTACAAATTTTCCACATTTTCCGAGGACAAAATTGCAATTTTTCCGAGCACAAATTTTCAACATTTTCCATATACAAAATTTTCTTATTTTAAAAAATTTTCATGCAATTTTTTTTTAATTTTTAAAAAACTTTCTATGTTAATTTTCAAAATTGTCGTTAGAAAATTTTAAAAAAATATTTTCCAGTGTCAATTTTTCACGAAATTGAAATTTCTGGGGGAACCCTGTGTACTGTATTTATAAAGATACTGCAGATCAGTCGCTTACAGTTTCTCGAAACTCCAGATTTTAGGAAGATTAACTATCTTGAACCAGCTTCTATGGACTTCATTTACAAAACATTAAAACATGTACACGTATTGTTAGAAATTTCAAAAGAAACTTATGTTAAAAATAATTTACTTGAAAACTATGGGAACTACTATTTACTAGGGAACTATTTCTAACTTTCTGAAAATTTATTTAAAAAAACGCAAAAATGTAACCGAGTTTTTGGCAATAAAGAAAAATAGGATGATATAATCGTACATTTGGGAAAAAACAGTTTCCAACTAAGTAATATTTATAGGGTTATCAGAAGTTTCTTTCGAATTTTTTTCCATTACATGTACAGGGTTTAACACCCTCTTCGTTTGAGAACCACCGTGAAAGCTCGAATATAATTGCAGCCGAAAAACATAACTTATTTGCCCTGCTCATAAGCAAATGTGTAAAAATTTCAAACTTTGATTAAATCTTAATTGTCTAGCTCTTTTTCTAAATCTAAGATGGTAATAGTTAAAAAAAACTTTACATTTTACTTATTGAACGAATAAGACGAATTTACCGAAGCATTGCCTAGAATTACACATATTAGACAACTTATACATAGTTTGTCAATATTTCAAAACATTGAATTTCATTTTTTAATTTGATAATTACAAAGCAAAACATCAGAAGTGTCACTCACTAAGACGTTGGACAATTTCTGCTACAAAACGCTGTTTTCTACTACAAAGTTTTACAATTTATTGCGCAATAAATTTTAATTTTAATTTTGAGAATTAATTGTAATAATCCACGAAACCCTGTTTTCCACTACGAAATTTTATAATTTATTGAGCAATAAATTTTAAAATGTGTTATGATAATTGTAGTAATCCACAAAAGGCTGTGCCATTAGCTCTACCAAATTTTACAATTTATTGAGCAGTAAATTGCACAAAACGCTGTTTTCCACTATGATTTTTTATACAATTTATTGAACGATATTATTGAGCGATAAATTGTAAAATTGTATTTGAGAATTGTAAAAATCCAAATTCCAAAATCCATTTTTTTACACTTTATTGAGCGATAAATTGTAAAATTGTATTTGAGAATTGTAATAATCCAAAAAACGCTATACCAGTAATGGTCCATTCTCCATTATCAAATTTTACAATTTATTAAGCAATAAATTGTAAAATTTCGTGGTGAAAAACAGCGTTTTGTGGATTATTACAATCACCTCCTATTTGGACGTTGAAGATGAAGTCCATTGCTTATAACTGCACTGCATGGAGTTTCCACCAGCACAGTCATGTAGCGCCATCTAGCGCGTAGAAACAATTAATAACACGCAAATTTAAACCCGGGCTGCACCACTGTGTCTAGGAACAGCTGCTTAAAGATGACAAAGTAACACAGTTAGCACACGTCAAGCTCACGAGTTTCCAGAGGAAACAGTGGGTATTTCCCTAATCTATATTTAAAATTTCTCATCCACTTTTTTTGTTTTTTTTGGCTCGAACGAACTCGGGTGCATGACGAGTACCCGGCGTCTGGGCCGCTCATGTGAACGTTATTCATGATAGAAGTCATTGCAGGTTCAAGCAAGCTCCTAGGAGGAAGCAAGTTTCACGTCAATGGGAAACAAGGTTTGAAGAAGGAAGAAAAGATCAAGAAATAATGGATGGCCAGTGGGCGAAAATCACGATGATGCGGAGGAGGAGGCGGAGGAATGTGCCGCGATGACGAAATTCGGGGAATTTCGCACTGCCGCTATAAAATTGCTATTGCAAACCGGCTTTCATTCATATTTTCTGAGATTCATTACAAACCAGAACCTTGCTGGGCGTCGTGATATAACCAGCGTTATTGCGAGTGGTCACTGCTGGCCATTGGTCGTCGAGTCTGCTCCAAGGACGTCCTGTAATCAGATTATTTTTCCGGAAATTATTCTCCGAAAACTCTGGAAGTGTGGCGTCTGGGAGACCGGAACAAGGGCGGTTTGTTAAAAAAGCTTTCAACGACTAAGTTTCGTGTGGAGTTGTTTTTTTTGTGAGAATTTCACCAAAACTCGGAAATTGTTGCACATTTTGCTGAAATTCTTTGGTGAACGACGGAAATTCTTGCTGATTTCACCAGAATTCTTACCGAGCGACGGAAATTTCTGCAATATTTCTTCAAAATCCTTGCCGAGAGAAGGAAATTCTTGCAGATTTCTTCAAAATCCTTAGCGAGCTGCGGAAATTACTACGAATTTCGCCAAAATCCTTGCCGAGCGACGGAAGTTCCTGCAAAAGTTCGTCAAAATCCTTGCCGAAGAGCGGCGGATCTTCCTGCTAAACTTTGACAAAATTCTGCGCGAGCGACGGAAATTCTTGCAAAATTTCGTCGAAATCCTTAGTGAGCGGAAGAAATTCCTGCAGATTTTCACCAAAATCTTTCCTGAGTGGCAGACACTTCGGCGAATTTTGCGAAAACCTCGATAACGGACAGCATCTTTGCCTGCAGTTTCTGGAGTTCCAGGCATATTTGTCTTCTGAATTTCGGTGATGAGTGAAGTTTTTCAACAAAGACACTAGAAGAACCAAAAGTGGGTGAGTGATCAATAGTAATACTAGAAATCCAAGGATGTTTCTTTAAAATTTAACCGAAATTATTCATGAAATTCTGTTGGCTCGCTGAAAATTCCTGCAATTCTGTCCGAATCCTGGCCCAATTCCTGGGCTCATAGTTTATCTCCGAAATCCTTCTGTCAGAAAATTGTTGCAAATTTGGTCGAAATCCATGTTCTAATTTATGTTCGTATGTTCTATGTTTCCGTCAGACATCGGAAAACCATTTAAGATCATATGAATATGGAATGATGAATCAATTTTTCGCAAAATTCTGAAAAAAACAACGTTGAATAATTAAAAAAAGTTGGTATTCATGGCTTGAATGTGTCATTTTACCAAAATCACTCCCGAAAACCAGAAAAGTTTGGAAGTATGGTCATTCGGAAAAATGAATTTTGTTCAATTACTGTTCATTATTGTTACGTTCATTGTTCAATTAATCTTACCCGGCCATTCATCTGGATAAATACCAGTTAGTGAAGTTTGAATAAAATTAGTCCATCGATTGCGTCACTAAAGCCTTCAACTTTTTTTTTCAGAATATTGCATCAGAATACATTACTGGTCAACGCACTTTTGAGTTTCCAAGTAACTTTTACCAAGTTTTGCATCATAAGTTAATGCTGGTCAGTAACTTGCTTCATTTAAGAGAGGAACACTGCTGAAGAGGCATCCGATCATTCCTCATCAAAAAGTGCTTATTTTGTTTCATCTAAACCGGATGCGATGGATATCGCATCTTGGCTCCATGCAGTCCACCTGCGACTGACCAGTGGTCAGTGCCGACAAAGTGTTCGTAGTGATGGACAGTACTGCAGAGCGTCCGTGATCGTGCTGACAATCCTGACTTTGTGTGCGGTGGGTGTCAATGGACACAGACACGGTTTGTCCACCACGAGTGACCATCCAAAGATATTATCTCAGGATGACCCCACCTCGAACCTGGGGGTTTCGGACAGTGCCACGGACAACGAAGTGCAGCAGGACCAATGGGCCTCTCTGGCCAGGAAGAACGTGCTGCAGATGGGCTCGGACAGCATCAGATGTGCCACGCCCAGACCGAGGGTAAGTTGACCTGTCCAGGATGTATTTGGGCACGAATTTGAAAGAGTTTTTCTGTGAAACTGGAGCAGCTTGTTTATAAAGTTGAAAAACGTCGAAGCCGATGACTGACGCCGTTGTTCGTGTTGAAACATAAAGCAACTCTGTAGGCAATCCTGAATCAAAAATACTTTTTGGCCTCGTTTCAGAATTTCGCACTTTTTTAATCTTTCGGCGTCTTGTCTGGACTACCTTGAAATTGAGCCGTTTTCAGATTAAAAGACCTACTGTAAACACCATACCTGAAGTGTTAAAACACTCCTTCGGAAGTTTTATCACACGAGAATGCGTGAGATTTCTCGAGAATTCGAAGGAATTCACGTGAAATTGAACGTGACAAATAAAATTTAAGGATTAAACGTGTTGAAATTTATAAACATGTATGTATGCTGGCGATGTACAGTATATACAAGTTATTTACATAGATAATTTAAAAAATGGACAAAAAAATTAAATTGCTTTGTTTAAGACGAATTTGGAATTCGGATATTGCAAATTTTCGGATAAGATGAATGAATTTTCAACCTCCAAAACATTCGCGCTGTGTTACATTAAAACGAATTTTAGACAATATGAAATATGGTACATTATAACGAGTAATTCCCCGATAAAAATGTCAGCACCTTCTCATTTATATACTCAAGGATTTCATCCAAACTTCTATGAAGTTTTAGTTCTTATTAATTGTTGAAGACTTGAAGTCGTGTTTTGTCTCAAATTGTCTGACTTCTGATAATACGAACAGACACATTTTGACGTTTGCTGAGTTTCGCCTTAACGAAGTTCGACTGGTTTTTTGTAATGAAATAATTCCATAACAATGGATTGCTTAGTTTGAATTGCATCACTTTTAGGAACATCGAGCAACAAAATTTCTATTTCCTTTGTGTCTTCCCGGATTTAAAAACCAGATTTAAAGCCCTATAAAGCGCCTCCTGTCGGTTTGTCCGTGTTATGAAACTTGTGAATTGCCGCACGTTTTGCACCTAATCGAGATGCAATTTTGGGAGTGAGTTTGCAGCAAATTGCTGCGACGTGTTGATAACTTTCAACTCAAACAAGATTTAGTCTTAATTTTCAGTATAGTATTCAACAGTTCAAGGCTGATTGCCTGATATTATGTTGGAATCAGCGCCTCAAATTTTGAATTTTTTTTGAAAACTTTTTGCCTGATCTTCTCGGTATTTTAATATAAATCATAACTAGCATAGTTATTAACGATGACTCGCCCCTATTCATTTTTCCTCAAGACTAACGACGTCATTTCGGGTCAGATATCATATTTGAACAAAGTGTTTTGGCTACTAAGTAATGACGCCGCTTTTCCTGCTCCGCCCACATTAATTAGGTATCGACTTGTCTGCTTTTGACCCTCAAATTGCCTGGAAACAATTCACTAGTACTGAATTTAAACTAGATTTGATCGAGCTTTGAAATTGTCGAAATTAAGAGCCAAAAATAATGGCAAATAATGACAAAAATGGCGCCCAGTGCAACCGCTGCGAACCCCGAGGGCGCCACTTGAGGTCCTAATAAATGTGATCTGACTCATCTTAATTTAGTTTTTGATGATTTCGAGCAATTAGTTTAATAACACCCTAGACATGTTTCTGAGATACACTGAGAAATTCGTAGAAATGTGGCTGTGTAAAGAGGCCCTGTCAGGGATGACACTAAAAAAAATTCATTCACGTTTCAACAGATAAGACTTTACACACTGACTATAGTTGGGTCATGAATCGAGTTGTGGGATAATACCTCGAAATCAGGAAATTTAATTCAAGGATGTTGAAGATTTATTTTACAATTTGAAGTACATTTCGTCTGCCAACGACAAACTTCAACGACAACATACATATATCATTTTATTTGAAAATGATTTGTGGAAACTTAAGAAACAAAAGTAATCTTGGCAAGAATCCAGAATTGGACAAGGTAAAATATATCTTGAACGATACGAAATATATCCTTGCGTGATACGAATGTTGAATTTTTTTTTTATAATTTCGAGTATGTGTTGTATGTGATATCAATCGACTTGTGGGACCATCTGCCTATTTCATCCAAATTCACGTATTATACTAAAAACAGGTTGAATAAAAATCTGATGTCCATGGTTACGTATATTTTAGTAGTTTAGGGGACACGTATTTTACAGCTTGCAGTGTTTTTAAATAGATTTACACTGAGATAATTGAATACTGAACATTTTACACTTGTAATTAGCATGGGAGCCTACTACTGAGTGTCATAAGTTTTTTCTCCAGAGCGCTTCTGTAAAGATTCCAAATTTTATTGAAAACCATATCTACCTAAGAACCTGTTTCAATTTATCAACCATCATACGTACGTAACGTTTTTTAAAACTTGAGTTTTAAATTTAACTTTTCTTAAATCGTCGAAAAAAATACCCAAAAAAGAGTTCTAAAGAGGTTTAAACGCATTACAGGCTTTCACACGAGTGCAAAGTTGTTAGTCATTTAATAAATCTCTTGTTTAGGGGCCATTCAAAAAGGATGTCCCCAAAATTTGCCCAAAATTGGATCCCCCCCCCCGCATTGTGCCTGGTCAATCGCAACCAGGACCCCCACCCCTCCTTCCTTCCCCCCCATCATTCAGACGTCCGAAACTTAAAAAAAATTGTATTCGTAAAATTTTAAAAGTTTTTCAAATTTTTACTCGGAAATTGTTGACAATTTTACAAATCTGTAGGCCTACTTGAAAACAGTTGAAAATGTTGCAGATTTTTCCTCGGGAAAACTTGGACATTTTTTGCAAACTTGTCCTCCGACGGGAAAACTTGGAAAATGTTGTAAATTTTTCCTTGGGAAAACATGGAAAAATTTGTAAAGATGTCCTCGGAAAAGGTTGAAAATTTTGCATGTTTATGCTCAAGAAAAATGAAAATTTTGCAATTTTGTACTGGAAAAATTAAAATTTTGTAAATGGACCCTGAGCTTTAAAGTTCTTTGACTTTTCCTGGTTTTCCAGGACTGGGGGTGCCCTGTTTACTAACTTTTGCAATTTATAACACACCAATGTTGCGCTCACTTTCCCTTTCACTTTGGGAACTGATTTTATTTGGCATTTTTTTTCAAGTGGACGTCCGAGATGGTCATACCTCCCTCCTTCCCCCCTGTCCACATTGTGTCCGTGACCCAACCTATCCCTCCTAGCTCTCCTAACCCCTACATGAGGATGTCCTTTTTGGATGGCCCCTAATCTGTTTACATATCCCTCGGTGAAATGCCCCACCCCCCTTTTTCCCTTTACTTAATGGAAAACCCAAACTGGCGTTTATTTTGGGGGGTAGGGCTTAAATAAAAAAATCTTCAAAAATCATGCTAGGGCTTATTTTCTGAATAGGTCGTATTTTAAATCTTATCTTAGAACCCGTTTCAATTTATTCAAAATCATATTAATTTCTAAGAACCAGTTTCAATTTATTCAAAACCATTTTAATTTCTAAGAGCCCGTTTCAATTTATTCAAAATCATATTAATTTCTAAGAACCCATTTCAATTTATTCAAAACCATATTAATTTCTAAGAACCCGTTTCAATTTATCAACAATCTTTCGGCGACTTCCAAATAATTCCAATAAAAAACATGGAATTTATCTTAATTTTATGCAGTGCTACAAAGACACTCTAAATCCTGGAGACTTTCCTCAATCAGTCTATGCAATTCATGGCCATTGAATCGGAAATGCATGACACGTTTAATAATACAGTAAATAGGATTCCAGGTAGTACACAAAACATATATTTTTTTTAATTTTATTACTTCCAAGAAAAAACGTCGATTTACATATGAAACGAACGAGCCATTCATCGTTTTGACGAAACCTTCACGGATATTAATGAGAAGCTAATTTTAGGGTCATTTCAAAATGAGACTTGTCCCTCCCTTGTTTGTTGTTAATTTGGGTTGCCGTTGAAAGACTTGTTTTGTCAGATGCAAGGTGTGACTCATTACGGATCTCTCCCTAGGTGGCGCCACTAGACTCGGCCCACCTATTGTATGCAAATTGGGTGGAATCACGTCCTTACCTTTGACCCCCATAAATCTTCCAGCAGGCGTGAATGTGCAACTTTGGCAAAATGATGCCCCAATAAATAATTCTGCCAAAATAACTCCGTAAATCTCGCGATGGACACAATCTGATATCAGCCCCCCTGGCGGGGAATTTCTGCAGGTTCTGTGTGGCCATTGTAATTGTTATCATTTCTTATGATCGCCGTCAATCTGGCGAACTTTGACCAGCGGTACCCACGTTCAATCCATTGTTGGCGGCGGTCAGATATGGTCATTGATGCGAGTTTCCTTCGATGGACACCTGGACTAGCCTCAGGTGCGACCTTATCTCGCAAAGAGGAACATGTCAGAATCTGGATAATAACAACCTACCTCCCAAGATGTATTATTAAAAAGTTGTTTCCCCCCTAAATATAAATGATGAAAAAGCTGATGAAAATGGTTAAAAAGTTGTTTCCCTCCAAATATGAGGATGTTTTTTTAGAAATTATTTGTGAGTTCTAAATATTTTGAAATTTTTACTATGAGTACTTTATGTAAGGACATCGATTTTGAAAATATGGCGGTAGTTGTTTAGCTTTTACTATTTTTGGACATGTCCAAGCATATTTTGATTTTGAAGAAATTATGTCAAATTTATTAAAACGCATCAAAAAATGATATCATTCTTTGAATATTTTTACTTTACAGTATGCATTGCACATCTACTTGTTTTTAAAAAATAGATTTGGAATTATTTTCAGGCTTACTACTATCTTGATGTCGATGTCGATTAATTACTACATGTACTGTACATTGGAATTTTTGTCACAGTTGTTAAGAATACTCAGTCAAAAGCTTTACGAATGGCACTTTTGCGTGGTCTTGAGTGAATTTCTTAAACGGATTAGCGTGTCGATTTTGCGCATGTAACATCACGACTACCAAAAGTGCCATTTGCAAAGATTCTGTTTGAGTACCCCTATTAATACGTTCCAAAAATTTACAAATTTTGCCAAACTTTTTGAGAAAATAAGTACATGCACCGCATTCCACAGCTGGTATATTTTACATGTGTTCTTAACTGGACATGTCCAAGCATATTTTTGAAATGATGAAATGTTTGTTAAATTTATGAAAAACAAAACAATACTGTCCTAATATTTTTGTTGAAAATATAATTTTCATCAAAAGAATATTTCTTTCAGATTAGAATGTTTTCCCCACATTAGTTGGCATCATCCATAAACACACCAAAATACTAAATCTTTCAAAATATTAGTGGTACTCAGACAAAGGCTTTACGGATGGCACTTTTGGCAGTTCATCTATCAATTTTTTTTTTTTTTTTTTTTTTTTCAAAGTGTGTTGTTTATGAATTGCGCATATTCTATTTTGGTCACTTGAACGTCGCCGTCAACCGTTTGTTAATTTGGTTTTGTCTAAAAATAAATTTGAGTCAATAGGAGTTACGTCACAATATTTACACTACATGTAATCTTGATTATTGTAGAGGTTTATTTATGAGTTTTCAAGTGGGTTATTTTTGCTCAAGAATGTAAGTGCAAGCCTCGTATTATAGGCAAGATTTTTTTGTTTTTGGTTTTACCGTTGTAATAACATTTCTAAAATTGTGACTTACTTCCATTATTCCCATTTATTTCCATTTCGTCCAATTTTGTAAACCCAAAGTAACAGTTTTCTGGAATTTATTCAACTTTATCCTTTGCCAACTCGATGTGTTATAAAATACGTATAAATGGAATTGTAAAAGTAATATTTGTAGAGTTTTAATTTGAAATAGATTTATTATTCATTATTAATTTGAAAAATTGCATGGTTCACTGAGTTGTGTCACTTCTGATGTAGGGGCGCATGCGCTGTGTTAACGGCTTGCATCAACTGCGATGTGTTACACATGTACTTACATAAATATACATATATTTGCAATGATACATTGAAAATACATTGACAATGAGCATTACCTAAGATGTATCAATCATAAATATACATATATTTGCAATGATACATTGAAAATACATTGACAATGAGCATTACCTAAGATGTATCAATCTACACATATTTTGGAATACATCTAAATACATTGCTCCAAATGCATTTTAATAAAAAAAATTACTAGAAAAATGCATTTTTAAGGATATATTTAATATACGGGTTCAGGGTTCTCAAACTAAAATTCTAAAATATTTGACATACAGTACTAATGATAGTAAGATATGATGTTTATACAGTACATGTAGCTGAAAATTTAAAAAATTTTTTTTTGCAAATTTCCAGGTACTCAAGGTGCAAGATCTGCACCCTCATGCCTATAAGCGTTACATGCCAAGTTGCGTCGAACTTCACCGTTGCGACCGCCAATCAGGTTGCTGCGACAACGAGAACCACGTTTGCTCACCGGTGAAGAAACACAAGGTGTTCATGTACTTCTTCGTGGTGTCGCTGCAGGATGATCAAGATGGTGGCACTTCCGTCGGGGTCCACGGACAGGTGGAACGACTGCGCTTCACCAACCACACCAAGTGCGCGTGCAGAAAGCGAAAATCGCACCCTCCTCTGATTAGCCAGAGCGTATCTTCGGGGACCATAAAGGTGGCGCGACAGTGGCTCCTCCTCGCGGTTGCGGTTGCAATTTTAGCAAGCAGGTGGATGACCCCTGGCAAACATTTCAATATTCTTCAGATGAGTGACTTCTGATGACAGATCATGTCAGAGCTCCAATGCGTGTCATCGCAGAATCACGTGGGATTTCTACGCGCAGAGTGGCACACTAGCGCTCATTGGCTTATTATTGTAGCCTCGATTTTCTGTTCACGTCATGTTTGAAGAAAGTCGAGTCATGGATGGACACTTGCCCAGCCCAAAAACTGCATGGTTTGTTCATTGATTGACCATCGATTGACCTTCGAGTGACCGATATATCGGATATAAGCGCCGTTGCAGGGATATAAACGTTTTATTTATTGATCAATTATGTTTATTGGTATTATATTTAATCGTGCATCGAATCTCAAGCATAAATTTAGTATACTCATAATCGTTCATTTCAAGGAGAATGCAGTTGGATTTCACATTTGAAATGTATTTTTTAAAAGTTTTTAAACCAATTTAGAATTATTTCTGAATGCAAATTAGATATTTTGTTTCGTTTAATTCTGAAGCATGATTTTAGCTTGCATTTAATCGTTGATGTGATGGAGCATGCAGATTGAATGTATTTAAAAAAAAGTGTTTTTTTCAGAAATTTAGAATTATTTCTGCATACGGAATTGGATATTTTGTTTAGTTTAATTTTAAGTTTTAATAAAAAAGAAGAATTCAAAATATTCTTGACTCCATTTGCTGTCAAGTTAGTCGTGTATTTTTAAACTTGATA
Organism: Ommatoiulus sabulosus; assembly: GCA_034697705.1. Lineage (NCBI taxonomy): Eukaryota > Metazoa > Arthropoda > Diplopoda > Julida > Julidae > Ommatoiulus > Ommatoiulus sabulosus. The sequence continues at coordinate 15,121 of JAQGAO010000714.1, read as the reverse complement.
CAATTTTTTAATAAAAATTAATAAAAACAAGATATATGGGAATGTTTTTCGCACTATTTTCCATCAATTAACTTAGTTATCTATTTAAATTTGTTGATATTAAAATGTAAGCTGGTGGTGCAATACAATATTATAGATCTATTTTGAAAGGCAGTTTAGAATAAAGAGCCCAAGATATACAAATTATTTGTTAAAAGAACGACGAATTTGGCAAATAAAATGGATTTTTTTTTCTAAATTAGAGCACAGTCGTTGTTTTTCATCATCGCGTTTGTTTGTCTGTTCTGTTCAAAGATGGCGCTGGTGATCGAACGCCTTGTGGCTCCATCTGTGAGTAAATAGGGCGATTCATCATCAGTGTTTTAGCAAGTTAGGCTTTGGCGGGGGCAGATGAATGACATTGTAATAAGTGCATTTTTCCAAGATGTGTTTGCAGAATTCTGGGATGAATTTGATTGATTTCCATGGATTGTTCTTCCTCAGTTTGACTTTTGGGAGTCATCCAAAAATTCTTGGCCAATCTGGTGTTCTCTCGCTCAGTAACTCTAGAAATCATTAATTTAATTTTTTTATTTCAAATTTCCAGTGAACCATAGGGTGTGAATTATTTCACTGTTAGCCTTTTCATTCGCATAATCTTTCGTTAATTTATGAATCATTTCATTGATTTCCATGGCATATCACAGCTGTCGTTCAATTACTGGCTGGACTATATAATGCTTAACTTCAAACAATCTGCAGTTTTTAGAACGTGTTAACGAAGCCTCGGAAGGTGGCGCTGCGATCGTCGTTCCAAAAAAGAACGGGAAGGAAGAACACGAAAAATGGTTTAGTTTTGACAGAAATCGCACTGAATTCCATAAATTCCAGCCTTCGTTATCATTGTTTTATCGTTTGGCGTTGAATTGGATAATCAAAAACCACATATGGCCATCGATAATTTTGTTCTTGTAAGTATTTTCATGCTAAACCCAAGCATACTGTATGTGTAATTTCTGCATGAATGTGTTCCATAAATTAAAAAAGGCCAATTTTTGAATTAAAACGAAAGTGAAAATTTAATGCACTGTTTACATGTATGTCGTTGTGTAAACATAGTTTTTGCGCATATAAATTAACAATTTACATATCATTGTATGTATATATTTTGTAAATTTACATAATATTGCAGCCATTGTGTATTTGCATTTTCTAAATTTACATATCACGGTGTGAATTTACAATGTATTGTGTAAATGTACATAGTATCGAGGGCAAACATATAGTACATACATGTATTTAGAAGACATCGTTTTTATTTACAAAAAAAAGGAACTGCCAACAAAAAATGTTTTGCTTTTATATAGTCTGTGATTGCATTATGTTTTTGAAAGGGCAACATATGGAAAAGTTGAACATCGTATCTGAATAGAAAATTATGAATTGTTCTCAGATTGTTATAGCCCATATATTAAATAGCGCAATTTAAAGCTTGTCTTCGCCATGTGTGTAAAACATACTTTTATAATACGTTTATTAGTCTCGTGGTATTAATGATATTTTAACAATGTTAACATTAGGAATTTGCTTACAAAAATAACAATTTAGATTTTTGTATCCCAAATCTAACATAGGATGCTGCTAAATAAAGTAAAATGACTAAAGTGAGTATCTAATTCCGTCATGTGCTTTTGATTTTGTTGCTAAAAGTGGATTTTTTTAAATTGCTGATTTAATAATTTTTTTTTATTTAAAGTTGATTCCTTTCGTCTTTGGCATCGTGGTTCTAGTTGTAACAGGGCTTGTAGCATTTGTATATTGCAAGAAGGAGGAGAACAAGAATGATGATAAGGTGGAAGCTACGTCGAGTTCGTCAGAGGCATCCTCAGCAACACAAGGCTCACCAACTAACTCTTATATTGAGATAGCAGCAACATCGTCAGTAGTACTAGCATTATCATTGCCCATTAGAAAGCTCCAAGAGCTGTCCAAACCTTTTTTAGCAACAAAGTCATCAAAAGATTCTGAGACATCACAAGATCAGTCAACGACTTCTGTAACAGGGTCAAGTCTATCCCAGGCCTCATCGAAGTCTTCTGTAGCAACGCCAAGTCTATCCCAGAACTCATCAAAGACTTCTGTAACAGGGTCAAGTCCTACCCAGGCCACATCGCAGTCTTCTATAGCAACGCCAAGTCTATTCCAGGGCTCAAGTCTATCCCAGACCTCATCGAAGTCTTCTGTAGCAACGCCAAGTCTATCCCAGAAATCATCGAAGACTTCTGTAACAGGGTCAAGTCCATCCCAGGCGTCATCGCAGTCTTCTGTAGCAACGCCAAGTCTATCCAAGACTTCGATGCGCGACTCATCAAAGACTTCTGTAACAGGGTCAAGTCCATCCCAGGCGTCATCGCAGTCTTCTGTAGCAACGCCAAGTCTATCCCAGGCCTCGATGCATGACTCATCAAAGACTTCAAAATCAGCATCAACTTTATATAAGTCTTCAACTCAAGACTTATCAAGGCCTTCTGTCGCATCTCAAAGTCTGTCCAAGACCTCAATGCAAGACTCGTCGAAGACTTCTGTTGCAGCGCAAAATCTATCCAAGACCTCAACTCAAGATTCATCAAAGACTTCTGCAACACCAAGTCTATCCAAAGTCTCAATGCCCAATTCATCGACGACGTCTCTAGGGTCCCAAAGCCCATTCAAAGCCTCATCCAAGACTTCTGTAGCAGCACCAAGTTCATCCAAGGCCTCAACGCAAGATTCATCAAAGACTTCTGTAGCAGCACCAAGTTTATCCAAGGCCTCAACTCAAGACTCATCAAGGACTTCTGTCGCAGCTAAAAGTATGTCCAATAATTCATTGCAAGACTCATCGAAGACTTCTGTCGCATCACAAAGTTCATCCAAAGCCTCAACGCAAGATTCATCAAAGATTTCTATAGCAGCACCAAGTCTAACCAAGGCTTCAACGCACTTCTCATTGGAGACTTCTGAAACACTGCTAATTCAGTCCAAGACTTCACCGTGGGATTCACCGAAGACTAATTTGGCAGTACAACCTTTAACCAATGCCTCAATGCAAGACTCGTCGAAGACTAATGTACAGTCAGCAAAAATTCCTAACAAAGCCGCAACGCAAGATTCATCAAAGACTATTGTATCAGCACAAATCCCAACCTACAAACCCTCAACTCAAGACTCATCGAAGATTTCATTTGCAGCACAAAGTCTATCCAAGACTTCACCGCAAGAATCGTCGAAATCTAATGTAACAGCACAAATCCCAACCAAGGCTTCAACTCAAGACTCATCGAAGACTTCATTTGCAGCGCAAAGTCTATCCAAGACTTCACCACAAGACTCGTCAAAGTCTAACGTAGCAGCACAAATTCCAACCAAGACCTCAACTCAAGACTCATCAAAAACTGCTTTTGCAGCACAAATTCCAACCAAGACCTCAACTCAAGACTCATCAAAAACTGCTTTTGCAGCGCAAAGTCAATCCAAGACTTCACCGCAAGACTCGTCAAAGTCTAATATAACAGCACAAATTCCAACCAAGGCCTCAACTCAAGACCCATCGAAGACTTCTTTTGCAGCGCAAAGTCTATCCAAGACTTCGTCGCAAAACTCATCGAAGTCTAATGTAACAGCACAAATCCCAACCAAGGCCTCAACTCAAAACTCGTCTCAGACTGCTTTTGCAGTGCAAAGTCAATCCGAGGACACAGTGCAAGTCTCGTTGTCGTGTAATTTAACAGCACAAATCCCAATCAAGGCCTCAACTCAAGACTCATCGAAGACTGCTTTTGCAGCACAAAGTCTATCCAAGACTTCACAACAAGACTCGTCCAAGTCTAACGTAACAGCACAAACCCCAACCAAGGCCTCAACTCAAGACTCATCGAAGACTGCTGTTGCAGCGCAAAGTCTATCCAAGACTTCACCGCAAAGCTCATCGAAGTTTAATGTAACAGCACAAACCCCAACCAAGACCTCAACTCAAGACTCATCGAAGACTTCTGTTGCAGCGCAAAATCTATCCAAGGCCTCAACTCAAGACACGTCAAAGAGTAACATAGCAGCGCAAGACCCTTCAAAATCGCTAGTGACGTTGCAAGATCCAAAGAAAAAATATAATTTGAAGTTAGTAGAAAAAAAGGTTTGTTCATTTCTTAATAGTATTATTCGTTTATGCGACTGTTTTACAATCGAAGTTTAATTTTATGATTATTTCTCGTGCAGATTTTAAGCCACAACACTCGCCGATTTCGATTCGCTTTGCCATCGCCAAGCCATGTCTTGGGTTTACCAGTGGGTGAGCCTGGTAACTTGCAGATTTGTTGGTCAATGAGAGTAGAGAAAGTCAAAATTTGTGTTTTATGTTTTTAGGTCAACATGTGTATTTGAGTGCCATTGTGGATGGCAAAATGGTGATCAGGCCATACACACCCGTATCTAAGAATGATGAAAAAGGCTACATGGACCTGGTGATCAAGGTACATGTATATCCTGGCATTGCAAAGTATGCCTTCAAGGATTTTGTCAATTTCTCCCAAATATTTGTGATTTTTCGTTAGATTTACTTCAAAAACTCCGATACCAACTTCCCGGCTGGTGGAAAGTTCTCTCAATACCTCGAATCTCTTCAAATAAATGATTGCGTAGACGTGCGTGGGCCCACAGGGTCGTTGCTTTATCGAGAAAGTGGTTCGAACAAAACTTTTAATATCCGATGAACTAGCAGCGTAATTACACATCTGGTGTTAGAGTACCGTTTAAGTCTTTCGTACAATTTGCAGGTTTGTTCGAAATTCAGTTTGACAAGAAATCACCACCAACCGAGTTCAGAATGAAAAATGTGGGCATGATTGCTGGAGGAACTGGTAATTATTGGCAGATGGTAGATGCGTGTAATTATATTTGAAATTTGTCATGTGAAATTACACCCATTTTTCGGAGAGAATTGCTAACATAAATGGGACTTAAGTATTTAACAGGAAAAAGAACTCGCAGTTACGACTAAATAAATTGTGATTCGTTCTTGAATAAAAGAACATGCATATTGAAAAAAAAAAATGGGATAAATCTTTGAAATGGGATTAGCATTGAAATTATATTTTCTTGTGTTTTAAATGAATTGATCACCTCACTTTTTGTGTTGGCCAAACAAATTGTTTTATCTTTTTCTATAAAAACGAAAGATATTACTATACAAATATTACAAAAACATCTTTATACATTAGCTTAATTAAGCTATTTAAAAATTGATATTCTGTAATAGAAAAAATTAAGCTATTTTAAAAAAGGATATACTGTAATATAAAAAATGTAATCTTTTTTAGAAAGAATTTTTTGAAATATTTGTATATTTTTAATGTAGCTTAATTAGGGCTTTCTAAACCTTTTTCTTTGAAAGAAATGTAAAAATATCGAAATTTTATTCATTGTCATCAATTTTCTACAAAAAACGAAAAATATTACTATACAAATATTACAAAAAAGCTCTCTTTTAAAAAAAATTATATGGTATAAAAATTTAAGCTATTTTAGAAAGCTGTTTTGTAATTTTTGTATATTTGTAGTGTATGACTTTCTAAAACTTTTTCTTTGAAAGAAATGTAAAAATATCGAACGTTTTTTTCAATTTTTTATTCAATTTAATCAATTGTTTTTATTTAATGTAAACCTATTTTTAATTTAATGTGATCAAATTTTTTAGTTATTTATTTACCTCACAATTTGTATTAAATGTGATAGAATTATATTATTAATGTAAATAATTATATTCAAAATTAGGCATCACACCCATGTTTCAACTTTTGCAACACGTGATGAAGTGCCCGAAAGACGAGACAGTGTTTTCCCTGGTGTTTGCCAACAGGTTGGAAGAGGACATATTGCTCCGTGCAGAGTTGGAAGATATGGCTGCCAAGAATCCGAAACGTTTTCAATTGTGGTACACTCTGAGTAAACCGCCTATGTCAGGTGAAAAAAAAAAGAAATTGATCTAAATGACAAACATTATATTGTGGTATTCTGATATGAAAACTTCAACATACAATATTTTTATCAGGTTGGAAATACAGCAGTGGACGAATTAATGCTGAAGTAATCAAAACGTATCTTCCAAAGCCTGCAGATGATGTGATGGTTTTGTTGTGTGGACCAGATTCAATGAATAGAGATTGTATACAGATATTGAAAACACTTGGCTACAAAAACCAGTATACCTATTAATATATTGAGGTGTTAGCACAATATCAGTGCTTTTAAAACAGTTTTTGTTAAATATTCTTGTTAAAACTTAGAATATCAGCCTCAGAAATGCTGTTCCATCAAAGTTTTTATCATAAAATGCTTAGTTTAATTAAGACTGGAGTTTAAAAGTGCATGTAAATAATTAAATATAACGTATTTCCATGATTGCTTCAAGCAGATTTGAGTTTAGTTAAGGTATACTGGTTGTAATTCTGTAAACATTTAAATTAATAAAAACTTTGTAAAAGTTTCATCCTTGATATTTTAATCGACGATTAAATTTGAAATATTTATGCAATTCGCCACAAATGTTCAAATGGATATTATTTATATAGCAGGGGTGCTCAGACATAAACTTCGTAGATTGCACTTTTGGCAGTCGTGAAGTTAGTCAAGTCACGTATTCGAAACAAAACACGTGAATTGGTTGAAAAACTTCACTAAAGGTTATCAACGTTTTCAAACCAATTAATGCCGTTCCTTTGCACACGTGACGTCGTGTCTTCCAAAAGTGCGATCTGCAAAGAATATTTCGGAGAATCTCTATTATATCAGACAAATTCATCGCATATTTTGGTGCATTAAGGATTAAGCTAATTTTCTATAATGTTCTCACACATCTGATTTGTGCAAAGAAATTATTCAACATGTATACATACTTATGTTACCACAAATTTTGGTAAAATAATTTCTTTGTATTGCCCAGTTTTCATAATTGCTTAATTGATTCAAAAATGGTTTTAATTTTTCCATTTATTTTTAAAAAGTCCTGTTAATGAATGTTTTGAAGTTGTTAGCATATTTGGCATTTACAACAAATGAATTTTTAAACATGAAATCCTTCGTGAAATACAGGAAAAAATATTCTTAATTTTGATGGGATTTTGTATTTCCCGAGTCTATTTTTATTGTCCAATTTTAAGCATTGCTTAAATGATTTAAAAAATGTGGTTTAATTTCCCCATTTACGTGTATATTTAAAAATTATCTGTTAGTGAATGATTGTTTTGAAGTTGTTACCGAATTTGGCATTAAAAAAATGATTTTTCAGACATGAAAACCTTCGTAAAATGCAGGGAAATTTTCGTGGGATTTTGTATTTCCTGAGTTTATTTTTTTGTCCAATTTTCAGCATTGCTTACATGTAATTGATTCAAAAAATGGTTTAATTTCCCCATTTACATGTAGGCTATATTTTAGAAATATCTGTTAGTGAATGAATGTTTTGAAGTTGTTAGCATATTTGGCATTAAAAAAATGATTTTTAAAGCATGAAATCCTTCGTGAAATACAGGGGGAAAAACATTCAATTTTGATAGGATTTTGTATTTCCCGAGTTTACGAATCGAAGTTTCCGCCATTTTTAAATTAAAAAGCTATTTGAAATTGGCGCCACTTTGGGTTCCAAATAGTTCTTTGACAAGAGCGCCTTAACAATAATGGTCAGATCGATCCATTGCATTCTAAAATTGTTTGTATGGACCTTGTTCTGATATACGTGATATGAGGAACGTAAGATAAAACTATGTGCTAAAAATGTTAAACTTTGACATGAATCGCTGAATTTGTGACCTTCAGTCTTTCTTCGGGTTTGGAGCTAGCAGAGATGGCCACGGACGATGCGATGGTACGTAGAATTATGATATCAATACCATCGTAAACTATTTTAATTGGCGGAATGTTAGCTGTAGCCCAAACCTTTTTTTTACAACAACCTGTGAACTTTGTCACTGACTCGTTGAAAGTTTGTTACATTCAAATATTTTAATTTATGCACAACATTATTGAGATGTTTTCTCACATTCGTCATTTGCAATAAGCTTCGCAAATATTTTACATAAAATGCGCCTAGCTGTTTAGGTTTTTGCGATATATAACAGACAGTTCTATAGCCACATTACATTTTTCGAACCTTTAAAATTCAAAGTCATTTCATATTGGCTGTATTTATTATAGTGTCAAGCGTTGTGAAATCCCAATTTAATACAGTAAAAGGGGGCCAGATGAGGTTCCTCAAGTTTTTTTATTTCCTGGTACTTACTGCATTATACATTGCTGTTACCCTTTTGTCAGTTGGCATATTATTCGTTTATCATAAAATCAAACGTGTGATGAGAATATTATTCGGAAGTGAAGAACAATCAATTGATTCATCACATTCATTATTCGATTGACAAGTTAACGAATAATGACAAATTATAAAATGCTGGATAATCTACTCTCATGGGAGGCAAGTGAATTTTTTTTAATTTCAATCATTTATTTAATTTAGGATAAGAATTGTACTGCTATATAGTTAGCTGTGTTAATCATCAATGCTTTGGCTAGTGCATGCATATTCAACGTATTCGTTCATTCCATGCAATGACTTGCAGGTTGCTGTACATGTACTGTTTATAGGTTTGATCAGATTATTTTCAAATAGTTAACTGTAATGTTGGTTGGGTGATGGAACTTCTGAAAACCTATCCTCTTATTTCTTTCCTCTTGGTTTTAATTGCCATTGCACTAGAATTTTATGCTGCAAGCAGTTTTTCACTTTTAAGCAAGTGGAGACGTGTTTTTCTTTATTCTTTCCCAAGAACTACAAGCACAGTATACGTAATTAAGTTACAAGTGATTGAAGTAGAAAAATCAGGGTTATGCACTATGCACGATTCGATTTTATACTGTGAAAGTTGCATCATGATCAGTGTTCAATATGGCACTGGACCTACAGTAAGGTATCTTTTACCTAAGGAAACATCCTGCTTTCTCTAAATTTGATCTGGCAAGATTAAATTCTGACCTTTTTTTCTGTTTAATCAGCACTTTGCGCGTTGTTTTTAGTTCATTTTAAGATATCGATACACTTTCTGCCTAACAATCTCTGTGAAATCCATACTCATCCATAATTAGGTTTTTGTATCTGGAATCTGGCGGCAGCTTCTAATTATTCTGTATATATTACAAAATTAATGCGGACACTCAATATCGTCCGACCATGACAAGATATCATATGTTCTAGCTACAATGTATGAGCTTAAATTTAACGTGTAATTTTACAATGATGTCACTTTTTGGCTTCATTCATTTGCTTCAACGACCACATTTTTTTGCTGGACTTTCAGCTTGTTCATAAATTATTTCTAAATCTGATTATTCATTGTTTACATCTATCAGAGCTCATGCATATACGTATATGTAGATGGGATTTTTGGGGCACCGTGTACCATTCTTCGACTCGATATTGACCTTGGCAAAATAGCTTTTTGTTGAGTTATAACCTGCCTTCTCGAGGGTAAATTTGCTGCTTGTTAACTCTGGTTCTTGAAAGATGGTCAGTAAAGTGAGTATTTAACCAAATTAACCTCTACATACAGAATTTTAAATGCTACAGCTGACCCAAAATGTATGTCAAGGAAAAAGCTTTATGTACATGTATAAATGCACATATTCTAGTCTCAGCTGACAATGACCTTGCCAATACGAAATATTCATGTGTCTTGGCTGTAGTACTGATAATTTCCAAAAATATGCCTAATGTGCAATTAAATATAGTAATTCAGATAATTAGGGCATGTTTTTTTTTGTACATTTACATGTACAATGTATATTCACAGCAGCATTCTTTACCCACTATGCAGTTAACTTGTGTGCGAATTATCCATGCATGTCTGAGCTCAATTATTCTGTGAACTTGATCTTATAGATCACACAATTCTGGGGAAATAAATGCCATTTTGAGTATTACTGTCCAAATTGCTGCATCTTTAATTATGCAATTGTCTGTATCATTTGCAGGGATGTTGTTCATGTATGGTTTTCTTATAATTTCGTTACAGTTAGTGCCCTTTGCAGTTGGTGTCGCTGTGGTGGTCATCACTGCCATCATTGCAAAAGTCTATCTAGCAAAGAAAAAAGGAAAGAGGCCTCCCATCACGTTGGAAGATCCAACAAAAAAATATGCATTAAAGCTCATCGAGCGAGAAGTAAGTGTTACAATGCTGCCAATTTGTTTATTTTTTTCCCTTTATTTAACAGCGTAGTTGCGTTTCTTTTTCGTTATAGGTATTGAGCCACGACACTCGTAGATTTCGCTTCGAACTGCCATCACCTGATCATATCTTGGGGTTGCCTGTGGGTAAGACTGTATTTTATTGAATGTGGTTATTAAAGCGTAATGCACGTTAGTAACGTTGATTTTTACTACGTACAAGTCGTATTGCCTACATGTATGTTCCATAGTTTAGTTTCATTTGGACTTTTTTTTATAAAATAAAACTGACTATGTATTTTCAGGTCAACATATTTATTTAAGTGCCCTTGTGGGTGGACAGCTGATTGTCCGGCCTTACACACCCGTTTCTAGCGATGACGATAAAGGTTTCATGGACCTTGTCGTGAAGGTTAGGGGCTCTCGGTGCATTCTGCCAATTTCCTTCACGTTCTCCTTGATTTCTAAACCTACGTTTCATTTTATCAGGTCTATTTCAAGAATTCTCATCCAAAATTTCCAGATGGTGGAAAATTGACTCAGTATTTGGAAAATCTCAAAATAAACGACACCATTGATGTCAGAGGACCCAACGGTCGACTCGTCTATAATGGAAAAGGTACGTAGAAAACTGTCAGTTTCGGAGTTTATTTGCAAATCCTGGCGAATTTTAGAAAAAAAAATGTAAAACTTAACAATGTGCGACCAACTCATTTGCAAATTTCTTTCAACTAGGAGAGTTTTCAATCCGTCCTGATAAGAAAAGCCCAGCGGTCATTTATCACGCTAAGAAAGTTGGCATGATTGCAGGAGGAACAGGTAAGCACCTTTTTGTTTGTTAAAATTTGACATTGCCACGGTACTTTTATTTTTGTACATACAAGTTTGGCAAAGGACAAATGGCTGAAGCTCAAGTCAATTTAGAGCTTCAATTTGTCTGATTTCAGGCATTACCCCGATGTTGCAGCTGGTGAGGCAAGTGTTTAAGACTTCGGATGATGAAACTCAGCTCTCGTTGCTGTTTGCCAATCAGACTGAAAAAGATATTTTGCTGCGTAATGAACTGGAGGAGATTGCAGCACAGCATCCAACACGCTTCCACCTGTGGTATACTTTGGATCGACCAGAAGAAGGTAAGTGATAAATGTTTGTTGCTTTCACACCCTCAATGCTAAGTCTATGAACATTCTTATTTTCATGGTAAGGTTATCAGTTCAAGATGCATGTTCATTACCTTTGTAGTAAGATTTGTCAGCCATCGACCCTTTTGTTGTATAAAATTGTAACATTTGTTTAAAGAAAAGCTTGGCAAGAAGCCTATTGTAAGGCAAATGAAGAATTAAGTTCTTTCTTTTATTTAAAAAAGCTGCAATAATCCAAAACTATCTCTGAAAACCTTTGCGACGCACCTTTGATTTTAAATTCTTGCCAACAACTTCTTTGGAAAGAAATTGACGAGAAATGTAAACCTTCCTAGCAATAAAATAATTCAGAGCATACTAAATCGTACTGCAAGGAGAAAAATTACTCAGGATTTTCTATTCCTTCCTTAAAATTAAGGTCTGTCAAAACTTTTGGCATTGAGGGTATTAAGTAGTACACCCTATTAATATACGGCCATGGTAAAACCTTTCCAAATCTGTTATTTTACAATGTGTGCATGGTTTTGCGTAGGTTGGAAGTATGGCAGCGGATTCATAAGTGCCGAGATGATCCAGGAGCACCTTCCTTCACCGTCTGACGATACTCTAATCCTGATGTGTGGACCACCACCAATGATTAACTTTGCTTGTGAGCCGAATCTGGAAAAACTTGGCCACGTCGCTAAGCAGCGCTTTGCCTATTAAGTGTCTTGTAACAGTCCTTTTCCCTAGTCTACATTTAATATAGATTTAATATCGTAATTTGGGTTTAATACTTTTATTATTGCGATAACTGATGCATTCCTATTTTTGGATGTGCTTTACGTTTGCACTGAAGAGGCAATCATGATGTACGTGACAATTTTGGGCCCATTCAGGTTTTTATATTTGTTCAATTGTTGTAAGAATGGTTATGCCGTATTTTCGTATTAAAAATGGAATGTTAACTAGCAATGATTTTAATATCAAATCAGTTTCTCTAGATTTTTTCAACTTAATGCTAGTTCACAGTATACATAATGTCAGTATGGTCGCTCCAAGGATGGTGTTGTCAAAAAAGCACAGGTTGAAATGACTCCCACAGTACACGAAAAGACCAGTATGGTAACTCGGTGCACTTTTACCTACCCATGAGCTTGCAGCGATGCACAGGAATAGTACAAGTGAGAAGTCGTTCACTTAAGTGAGTTACTCGATCCTTCTTTACTGAACTACATTAGTTCAAACCGAATTTAAGTGAACTAGAGTGAGCGACGTAGTTCACTTACTCACTTGAGTGAAATAGTTCTTTTTTTCCGTTCACTATCGTGGGCACGCGTCACTTGTTCTCACATCGAAGGTGCTCGACACGGAGTTACCCTACTGGTGTTTGATGAGATCCTATTGTATCATGTTATGCATATCGTAAATTCAAATTTTAATATTTTTAACTGAAGTTTTAAAACAAGTTAGTTATTTAATCACTTATTTACATAAAATTGCAATGAAAGATTTCCCTCAAACTACCATACAGGATAGAACGCATTGAGCGATATACATGTATGACAGATATATATGGGCATGCCTTAAAGCACATTTCTAAAATGCTGCCGCAAAAGATTGACATGTAGCAAAGTGTCCAGTGACCATACTGGTACTACATATACTGAGGCTATATGGGCTGATAAATGGCCCTTGAGCATTTCTCATATTTCTGAGAATTATTCGGAACAAATGCACCACAAAATGTAAAATAATGATAAAAAATTTATTTCTTTAAAATGAGTCGGATATAAAAATAATGACAAATTGAAGGCCACACTGGGAAATACTGTATTATTTGAACAGTAACAAAGGCTCATCATGATGGGACATGTTTAAGGCTCAAAATCAAAATGCATAGAATAAATGCAACTTCAAGGTTGTAAAGCTGCTCCTTGGATATTTTATGCAGTCTAAACTGTGTATGCAAATTTACAATAGTAGGCAACATAAATTACATGGTAAATATGCACCAATAATTAGAGCCTCAGGCTGAAATTGTCTTATGGTCAAAAAGGACGGATGCTGAATAAGTAAAATCTCCCAGCACTCAACACATGATCACAAGTGACCTTTAAAACGAGATTCTCGGAATTACGATTTCCTTTATCTAACATTATGCTTGCATCAAAATGGAATGATGTGGAGAGATGGATTTAGAGAAATGAAAACGTAAACCACTAAAGGATATATACAAGCTAATAATCTCTTATCATGACAATAAAATGGACAAAAATTATGGGCACTTAGCCGTTTAACTGTCCCTGAGGGTCTCCATTCAGGCACGCCTCCTAGCTCATTTTGGCTGGAAAAACAAAAGTTAATTTCCACAGACTGATAAATTTGCCCAAGAGATTCAAATACGAGCAAACAGACTTAAGTGTCAACATCACTTTGGCTAGGTCAACCCTAGCTCGTTCACTTTTCTAAATTTATGTCAAAGGGCATATTAACATATTATGAATAAGACTTGATTGTCGTGAAAATCTAGGTGGAGTTCACTGCTCTTGAAAAACGCTTTTCAAAATCAAGCCCAGAGGCGTACGACCAAAAATGTTAGGATGGAGGCGATGAGTGTGCTCCACGTGACGGACGATCGAGATTCAGCTCCATTGCAAAAGTAGTCGAAATCGCAAAAGCAGTACGTAGTGTCATCAAAATAATTTCTACAAGTACAAAACAGATACCAGCGGTAAATTTCAGAAGTGGTCGTTAATTCGTCCACAAATTCAAGGTTTTAAATCGCCTCTCGACAGTCGTACCTTTTAATGTCCAGTTCCTTTATTTCCGGGAACGTGTAATGTCCCAGCTTGGGGTCTTTAGCAGCTGGGCGGCACCCTTCATACCTGTCGGCAGGAATGTCACGGCGGAAACCCTCTATCAGCGATAAGCAATCGCGCGTTATTATGGTGTCCGCTGAAATGGGCCAAAATCGGTTAAATATGCTCGATAATTTCCTCACCACCATAAATTCCTTTTGCACCATAGTTGAAAATTTGACAAGGATTTCCACACCCTTTTGTTACAAGAAAAGTAGGTTTAATATTTTCATGTATTACCTCCTTTGCGTTCAACTATTTTGACGCATTTGTCATTTACTCCTGGGCACGTATATGACCAGTGCCATCGCCAATCGAAGTTTTCCCCACATCCGGGCTGAGTGCTCACACACCTGTAACACCACACATCATTTCCTAGTTTATAAAAGCCTGTAAAACAAGAAATAAATTTGAGAAATGCACTTTTATAGTACAGCAAGGTATTTCCTAACTAGAGAATTTGGTGACTAACTCACAGTGGATGTGAGGCCACACCCTGGTAAATTAGTCTTAAGTTTTGATTACAATTAATTAATCTATAGGAACTAAATATGCCTTATTTATATTAACGATAGTTTAATACACGTTCATGTCGCTAACTTAAACTCCTCATAAAATTAAGCATCCAGCCAGAAAAGTTTTTAAATTCTCACAAGCGCTGCACCCATTTTTTAGGGGTTCGTCTTTTTGTCTTCAACCTGCACGTTTTACAGGTATTTCGGAGTTTTCTCATCGAATTTAAACACTATAAAGAGTTTTAAACGAATACTTACTGCACTCCTGAACCAGGATGACAAAAAATATTGTTAGCGATACAATTACATTGGTCATTTTGGCCATTTTTCCATCAGGTAAAACGAATAATAACAACAAACACCTTAAAACTTTAAACCGGAAAGCTCAGGTGTGAATCA
>JAQGAO010000713.1:0-30357 GCA_034697705.1 Ommatoiulus sabulosus | reverse complement strand
GACAATTGTGACAAAGGGGTGGGTGGGTGTTTAAAAAGAGGCAAAAAAGTGTGACATAATTTATGGATCACCCCTAACTCCTGACCAGAATCTAAATAACGCAGTAAGATTCGATTGGAAAATCCAAATCTGATTTGAATCTTATACGAAAAGCTACATTCACACGTATAACGGAACTATTTTATACTTTTCACTTATAGGAAACAAATATAAAACTGTCCAGGACAGATAAACGCACCCCTGATACATGTATACTGTATCTGTTTTGATAAAACCTTTTGAATAAAAATATTTTTTAATAAAAAAAAATGTAAAGACAGGCTCAGTCTATGAACTAATGTGCAGATGATTTAAAACTGGGCTTGAATAGAAGTGGTAGGCCTATTCGGTTTGCTTCAAGGTTCTCAAGATGGCGGATACACGTTTTTCCTTCTTTTTATTCTTAATTTCACAAAAATACTAATTTCACGAAACACTGGAAAAGCAAATGTTGTAGCTACTGCGGGTATTGACTTTGTCATAGATGGCGCTGGCGTTTGCAGCTCTATGGCCTATAGGCCAACGCAAAAGCGCAGTTATGTTCGCGCGCTGTCAATAAAACAGACATAATTAAAACGAAAATGGTGGTTATTTGACCTCGTTCTTCTGCAAATTTTCTGGCAATTTGCATGGAAATGCGATGCTCGAGGCGCATCTCCCCGACTTCTATCAGGAAACGTGCCGCGAAAATATCGATTTTAAATTCTCGCATCTGCAACGTTGTTTCGTTTTTTTGTCAAACAAGAAAAACCGTACCCCAAAAAAAAGATGTGCTCGGGTCTATAAATAAAGCGCGTATGCAACGTTTCCAGAAGAGCAGCTAGCGTAATAATTCAAGGGGTATAAAAAACAATTGCATTTCGTCGCCGCTGAATTAAAAGTATACTCGATTCGGGAAAAAAAAAGAAACATGAAGTAACTGTAACGGCGCTGTTGCGTCAACTTTCGGGCCCCCTAAAGTTGACTGCATGGAAACTTGACGCCAGCGCCCTCATTGCCACGCTATGAATACGAAAGGAGATGATTAATCGCACATCTTGACCATCCAACGGAACGGCGGAGATAGTTTTCCGTGAAACGTGCGACCCACTTTTGGTAAACGCATGTACAGTGAAAGCCGTTTAATCCGATCAGCCTTTTTATTCGATCAAAAACTTCAGAACGGATTTTTTTCTACACTGCCCTTTGTTAAAAAAAACCCGCTTAATTGGATCATCCCGTAACGTGTCTACATAACGCAAACGCGCGAAACAAGTTTGAGCAGCTTTCATTCAAGCACGGACACGTTTGGACAACGCGCATGCGTGCATCTAAGCATCTAATCATGCATCATATGGA
Source organism: Ommatoiulus sabulosus (assembly GCA_034697705.1). Taxonomy (NCBI): domain Eukaryota; kingdom Metazoa; phylum Arthropoda; class Diplopoda; order Julida; family Julidae; genus Ommatoiulus; species Ommatoiulus sabulosus. Next base: position 28,980 of record JAQGAO010000713.1, on the reverse strand, counting down.
TTTTTTTGCGTTATTTAGAAAAATGGAATTTAGCCGTTGCAGCAAGCAGGCATCATCAAAAACTACTCATAACTTTTTTTTAAAAAATATGTAAATACCCTTGTATATACGTTGAAATATATGTATTTTTAAAACACAAAGGAAATTATTTTGATAAGGTCAATGTTTAGCGTGTTTTTTGACATTGATTTTGATCAAAATCACTTGAAGCAACGTGATCGAATTAAGCGGCTTTCACTGTATCATACTCTGATTATCAGAGTGATACATGTAGGCTACTGCTTTTTTATTTCGATGGGAATGAGATGTGCTTGTACTAAAAGTACTGCAGCTGCAGATGAAGATTCTGAGAATTCATGTCTGGCTGCGACAACATAATTACGGGAATTCCCCGCCTGTAGATGATGGGTGATTATATCTCCGATGTGCATGATCCCATGATGACAGGACAGAGGAATTTCCCTTTGCATGATTCTGGTGATGAGTTATAGTATTCGATCGCTTTTTTGAAAATATAAACTGCGGTTACAAATCGCCATATTACAAATAATCGGGTTTTTCTTGTTAACTGTTGTGCTTGGTCAGTTTTATCATAACTTAAGAACTAGCACATCCACGACGCTTACATCCCACTCCCTTTTACGAGCCCTCCTCAGCTTTAGAAAAAAGGACGTCTGTGCTTATTAGAACAATGGTCCTAGTTCAGATGTTGCAAAAGTGGTTAAGGATTGTCAGCCTGGATTGTTGTGGCAAAACCTAAGATTAATGATTTTTACTTGATTGAAGTTTTCGATTTTTTCTAATACTTAGTCTTCTAGATTTCGTCTTTCTGGGTAATCATTATAACGCTCTGTGAATTTATAAATTAAAGTATGCAAGTAACACCATGCTTATTATATGACACGTCCTGCAAGTCACGTGCACTGTGCGTTGCTACACATGAATATTAAGGTGTCAGCATGCAAGTGACGTGCTTAAGTAAATTTCGACAGCAAGTACAGGAAACGTAAAAAAATCATCAAAGACCAAAGTGGTGATGAACAGTTAAACACGTGTTTGCTTGTCCTATATATTCTTAACCTACGTCCACACTGGAGGAAACATAAAGGGGTTTTCTGTTGCTTATATGAATTGCCAGTTGTTCCTGCAAACAAACGTATGTAAAAACGTTTAAGTATAACAGTTTATATAATCAATTTATTTGAAAAAAAATGATGAAAACAAAATGATATTAAACAATTTAAGTAAAGAAATGGCAGAAAATAGCAACAAAAAATTCCTCTATGTTTCCTCTAGTGTGGACGTATAGCTTTACACTATGATTTTTTGAGACGTCTGGACGCCATGACAGTTTAACCCAACTGCTCATCTTGCACGTGGCCTGAGCTGCTACGATAGGGTGCGAGCACAAAGAATGCTTATTGCAGGCGCTTACCAGTCGACGTACACTAGCACCACCAAGCGTGATAAGAATGCGGCATGCTTTTTAAATGAGGGCGCACACAAAGAAAGCTTAGCCGATCCAGGCTGAGCTTACAATGAGCGCTTATAAGGTTTCAAGAATGTTTGTAACATTCTTTTTTGGAAATCCGAAAGCAGATTTTTAAGACACAGAGCACAGATTACTATTGGTCAAAAGTGTAGCCATGCCGCCTATGTACCGTAAAAGCATGCCCTGCGCTCATTATGAGATGCTAATGCGCATGTGCAAGGTTTTACGCGGAATGTTTCACCTAGCGCAACTCATGCAGTGGCGCCACCAAGCACACTGACCATCACGCTGATATCAGCGTTCATTGGGCACCCCAAAGCTGGAAACAAGCTTTGTGCTCGCACCCATACGAATATGACACGTTGCAAGCATGCAAGCAACGCTCATTTCCATTTCCGGTATACATTTTGACAACATGTACGTGAGAGACGTGTTTCCTCCGTTCGAATCTGGCGGCGCTACAGGTTTCTTCAGTAGCAAATCTCGGAGAATTTCAAACTGAAGAAGACCAAAGACGTCATCGGATTCCGCGCGAATGGTCTCCGACGCGTCGTCTTCAGCGGACTTCCCGTTCCCTCTTCCACCGGTCTCGCCGGGCGCATGCGCACACGCACTTCCTCCCCCCGCCCGCGCAAGTCATTAAACACTTTGTTCGCCACTGCAGCAAACTCCCATTGTTCGTCTCGCGTTTCATGCGTCTAATAAAACGCAATAACCTTTTTCATTTGCGTTAGCATTCAAATTTAATTTAATTTATGCGCCAGTGTTGCTCCGTTTTGTTGCTTTTTTTCCCCTCTTCTTTCCTCCGTTCCTACTGCCAGCGACGAACTCGGCCATAACTGCTTGGGAGCGCCATTATCTCTCGGAGTGCTCGCGTCTCGTCTGCTTATTGTCATCCAACCGCCCAGTAATGAAAAACGTACCCACCAGCCGATAATGCCAGGTTTTTTTAGCTTGTTGGAAACTGTTTTTTTGCGAGACTGCTGCCGCTGAATTCGCTAACTTTTTATTGCTGCATCGCACCTTATGATGGCCGTTAAAAAGATGCGGCTTACACGTGTTCACGAGCCTATGGGACGAGCCTCGGATCCCTGATGAGGGCCGTTTGCATTTTTCGTGGAAGCCGACCAATGAGAGAGAAGATGCTGATGCATTTAATGGACTCGCGCAAACACCTTGGCGAGAAACGGCCACGGAGAATTATGACTGCAACATCTGCAGTGACACGAGCCGTATAGGAGCGGGTGCAGTAATTGTCCACTTCCGTCAGGATGAATGGCTGGTATCACGTGTGAAATGCGGGACAGCATAAAGGAAGATGCATTTGCGCTGGATTTGTGAAAATTCTAGCTTTACCGGTTATGCACTCTACAATATTAATAGAAGAAAAAAGGTTTAAAAACAGCGCCATATTCTAATCTAGCTTAGTAAAGTTGTTAATTGTTGTTAACATGATCTAGGTCCTTAACATCTGCAATGCTGAAATGTCTTTTTCAATTAAGGATTATAACTTCAAGATTTGTTGTCTACTTTGGGCTATTTGTGTATAATATAATTTTTTATTTCCAAAAAAAGTGTCGTGAGTATGATGGAGAAAGCGCGCCTCCAGGTTGAAGAGCAGTTGCAAAGTCACTTGGGGAAAAGGGATCAATTAATTACTTGGAAACCAGTTTAGACTAATTATCATGTCGATTTTGTACAGGTGACATCACGACTGCCATAAAGTGCGATTCGCAAATCTCCTTTCTGAGAATCTCTCGCTTAGCGAAAATAATTCGTTGCAACAAACCAGTTCGTAACTCGAATCACAGTATACCGTATTCCCGCGCAAACAAAGTACGGCATGGCACTATACCCCGGGGACACCAAAAATTTCCTTTTCAAATTTTGGTCCATGCCACTATGTACCGGGGGTATGTCATTATAAACCGAGGTATATACTTTGAATATCTATAGGCCACAGCGATCCAAGAAATTAGACAGTAACATAGCATCTTACATTTGTAGTTGAGCGGTCACATTTTTGCCTCACATTCGGTAGGGCAAAATGTCACCAACGAGTGCTGTGCCCATGATTGATGTTGATCTTACCTAATTAATACAGTATGCCGAATATAAAACTTATATCTATAGAATCATACGTACGGTACTTCACTCATCCAGGTACTAACGTCCCAAAACATATCATAATACCAAGGCAAAAGTTTGAAAGTATTGAAAGACACTTCAAACATGTTTACCGTAAATAAGTCACCTTTTCCTGCTGAAGTGGCAATTCATTATCAGTTAATTGGAGTATATTCGGACAACTTCTTGCTGTGAAAAATTGTATATAAATTAACTAAGATCGAAGCCTTACCGGTACTGTACTGGTAGGGGCGTTATTTACCAAAATAATAGGCTGACTATCACATATATATCAAAGGGAAATTTCCCGAAATTTTACCCCTATATATAATGGCCATGCCCTATTTCCCGGGTATAGTGGCATGTAGCTCTCCCTCTTTTTATAGTGCCTTGTCGTTGTTTGCGCGGGAATACGGTACATGTATCTGGATATTCTTAAAAGCTATACACAAGGCACTCTCATCCATGTTTTTCATTACTAATATTTAGTTCACCTGGAAGCAGTTTACTGCAAATGCAGTAGAAAACTTCAAAAACAAGGAACATTTCTTCCTTTTACAAAAAGCTTACAGCACTTGCCATCAAGGTTTGGTTGTAGTTTATTTAGAAACCAAAATAAAAGATCAGCACTGGGCTTCAATTGGAAAACCTAGGTTTTAAAGGCAGGGCGCTCGTTCCCGGAGCGCTTGGGCGCGATGCTCCGAGGGCGGGGGAGAAGAGAACTTCGCTGCCAAGAGATAAAAAGTTGCAAAGAAAAACCTAAAACCTAGGATATATGAACCAGAACCTGCAACGCCATCACCCGCCTAACTGCACTCCAGCACTGCCGCCGCTGCCTTCTTCCGCAGCATGATGTCCTTCAGGTTGACGTTCACTTTCTCCTTGTTGGCCAGGGGCTTGGAATTCCAGCAAAATCTGCAGGGAAATTGTATAAGTAGAAGTTCTTAAGTTTTCAGTGAGCTTTTATATTCAAACAAAAAATGGAATGAAAAACTTGTGCATTCCAAAATGGTTGCACTTTCTAGCTTATTCCACAAATTATTAGAACCTCTTTTGATTTATTTACATATTTATTTTTGTAACCGCCAAAGAAATCATATTCGTTTTGAAGATTTTTTTGATGCGGAGCATTTAGATTAGACTTTTAGAAATTTTAGCATTTAAAAGTACATGCTGCCAGTTGAAAGTGAAGAACTGCCATTTTCAAAAAAATTACACTTGGCAAGAAGAATCTCAAAAGTAAAAATAAATTTCAAGAACATCACACCTTTTAAACTCTTCCACTTCTCTTTCCATCTCATCCAAATCATCATTGTCCAGGTCGATATCCCGAGGAACAAACACATCGTCTTAATGGGAAGAAAACGTGAAAAAAAACCATTATGCAGGTGTTAATAAAATGAAAATGTTATCAAAAGCGGAGAACTCACCGATGGCTGCAGAGTCCCCTAAAGATCCTCCTTTTTTCTTATTTCGTTTATTTTTTCCAACTGTCTTCCCCGGCGAGGTGCACGTGTCCCTGCCATTAGATGCAATTTTTATGTTCACCTTAAAATCGCTGCCTCCCCCCAGCTTGTTTTTGACAGAAGCCTGAAGGTTATTGGGCACTGCATCAACCTTCTTGCGCTCCTCCTTCCTGGGTCTGGGTTTCACTGGTGAATCGGTGTTGACTGCATGATTGCTGTTGGAAGTTAGGACGTTGGTTCTGGGCTCGACTGTAGATAAAGAAAAAAACAATCATTTTTTTATGTTGAGGTCAGCATACAACAGAATAAAATGCCACTATTTATGTAACTCTTCAAGAATTTTCAAGTTTCTTTACAGAACATACTTATTCTGTTGTTTTAAACTTGCTATGACAACAAACTTAGCTGTATTCGGAACATTTTCCCACATCTATGATGTTTGAACTTAAGCCGTATCTGTGATAATTTAATAATTTTGCATCACAAGACTTTGCTTATGAACTACAATTGTGTACATGATTGAACTACTAATTATACCTTTATGTTGATTAATTGACTATTTAGCTAATCGGATACACCTCACTTAAGCCTCAATAACTAGCACCTGTGGCGATTTATTTTTTGATTTTTTTGGACGAGGAAAGTAACGCACTTCCATGGTCGAAAGTTTCCGAGTGTTTTCCGATTGAGAATTCACGTGCCCCAAGTGGCCCCGCTTATTCTAAGAGTATGAATCATAAAATGAACAGAAACGCTGTACCTTGAAAGCACGTTTTTTATCATCCAAATAAGTAAAATAAATAAAGTCAAGCACTGCAAGTAAAATAAATAAAGTCAAGCACTGCATGTCATCACCTGCTAGTTCTTGAGGTTTACCAAAGGTGGTAAAGATAGCTAAATGGTCAACCGGTTTATGAATTTTTTGTTTGCTAACACTACTTTGAATTTCGCTAAGCAAAAACATCGATTTTAACAAAAAAATGCATCAGCCCAAAAAAGCTGTCATTTAGCTTAAAGAAGTTTTGTTTTCTTTTTACTTATTACTCAAAATGAAACACGACAATTATATAAGAACGAACAAAATCAAATGTAGGTTTCTTTTGCAATTCATTTGAAATAGTTTTATGTTCGATTATTTTAAATAAAAGACAAAAATGAAACTTACCTGGAACTTTGTTGAAGACGGGTGCTAAACGATTCTTTGGCCCACATTTTTCTCCACCATTGCAGATAACCTTCTGCAACACTGGCGATGATGGCGAGCTCGCCTTGGCAGCAAAGCCATTTACATTGTTTGGCAGCGTCTGGGCAGCCTCGACGGTTTGCTTTATCGGAGCAGCCTGCGGTGAAGGCGTGTTGCGATTTTCAGTAACAGTGACTTGCAGTTGCTCAAAGTGCGGTGTCAGGCACAGAACCTCGTCCTTGAAAGTGTTCCAGTTGCTGCCATTGCTGCAGCTGGAAATCCCTGACGTGGAGGAGGAAGTGGACGAAGAGAGGGAAGATGGTTGCTGACTAGTCTTCCGCTTCTTCTTGTATGACCTCTCGTTGACCAGTGGGGGTGAGCTGGACTGGAGAGGAGTGTTGTTGGGAGGAAGAGGAGCTGGCTGTGGCTTTATAATTTCAGCGCTAGCCTCAGAAGCACCTCCTGCGGACTTGGGAGTGATGGAGATTTCCGGCGAACAGGAACAATTCATCAATCGCTGAAAAAGTGAGAAAAGATTAACGAAATGCCTTAAGCACGTTAATTTAATTTTTGAAGGCCTATGCAATATCATAACGGAATACATAAATAATGAATGCCAGCTATTTGTGTTTATTCAGTTAAAATTCCAAACATACCGATTTACGATTATCACCTTTTTTTAAGCATTGAAAACAAATAAAAATTTAAAATGCCAATCTTCGGCACAAAGGAGCTTTGGGATGAAATTCCATTATTTTGAAATGAATAAACTTCAGATAGATTAAAATACTTTAAACATCGGTGTATGTTTTCAATAAAAACAAATCAAAGACTCACTGCTACGCTCGTAGTTCTAAAATCTACATATAAAATAAGTTAAAGAAACACACGATGAAGAAATGAAGTTCAGCATTACCTGGATGTCCGCCGACTTGCACTGGTGAGAACAATCTCTTTTCACATCTGGCATCAATGCCGGTGAAGGATCCTTAACACTGTCCGAGGTGTTGGTCAGAGTGGCAGGACTGCAAATCCTTTTGATGACAGAAGCTGTGGTCCCTTCCGTAGCAGTGAAAATAGCTGGTGCTGCCAGTGTGCACTGTAGCCCGGTGTTGGAATAATAGGGATTGTTGCCTACCACAATGGGATGGTAATTCGTGCATGGCAAATCTAACCTCTCTGTTTGCATACACAGGGGGGAGTTGTAATATTCCTTTTTCAAAAGGTTATTTTTGTCCTCGCATGCCTTCAGCTGTCTGGGGTCAGCCTAAACAAGAAAATAAACATAAGGCTATAATGTATATGAAGGAAATAAGGAGCATTTTTGTAGCAGATATAATTTGTGGGACTACCCTGGCATTTGCTGTGAAGGAATTTTGATAAAACTACTTAAAACCAAAGGAAAGACAACAAACCTGATTTTGGAACCCTCATCTCTGAATTACAAAGCACTTTTGTGAAGTCAACCCATCTTCGTCTAATGGATCTCGGTCTAAAGTACTACTGCACCATCAAAAATTTTGGACAATTTGGAATATAACTATTTCACCCAAAGATAGTTTTTCTAGAAATTGTTAGGATTAACACGAATCGAAATGATTTATGCATAGACCCAAGGTTTGGCAATTTTAAATTCAATTTTCTGTTGTTTTTTTTCTACAATATGCTGCGGCTTACCTTATTCCGCGTAAAGGTACATCAAGCATATACTTTTCAAGCATATGTTAGGAATCATTTTAAATAATCCATTTTCACCTTTTTCTGCTTTTTGACAGACTTTTTTAGCACTTTCGTCGAGGACAGCTTATTGGAAGAGCTGGCAGAGTCTTCGTTTTCACTTGTCATGTTGCCATTAATAAAGCTGATCAGGGAATCCAAATCCCGGCAGTCTTCTTTTTTAATTTCTGGCTCCTTGATTTGCTGCTCCATATTTTCGGTCTCCTTCTAAAACGTGATTTTCACAATTTATTTCTGATTCTACATAAAGTCGATCATTTTTCAAACAATAAATTGACAGCAGCACATTAAATCTCATGTGAAAACTAAGATAAATGTCTTACTTTCTTCTTGTTTAGTCGTTGTCTTAGTTTATCTCTTATTTCGCAGTAATTCCTACTCGTAGCCGGAGGTGATGTCTGAAAAAAAAGTGTACACAATTTCAGCTTAATTGTAACAATGCAATGTAAAGAATTTGCTGACAAACATTTCATGAAGTTATTCCAAAACAACTTATAAAATCAGAATTTGCTTTAGGATTATTAACGTTGGCGTATTTCTGCATAATAGGGCTAAACACCAATGTCAGGGAATGTGCCAGCATAACCTACCATACACCATCACAGGGTCCCCCCAGAAATTTCCTTTTCAACTTCCCTGACTTTTCTAAGTTTTAAACAAATTTCTCTGACCAATGATAACGTCAAAAATTAACATTTTCCAAAATCGACACAGGAAAATATTTTTCAAAATTTACTAATGAAATTTTGAAAATTACAAAAATTAAAAAACAAATTTGCATGAATAAATTTTGTATTCGGAAAATGTAGAAAGTTTTGCAAATTTGTCCTCGAAAAACGTGGACAAATTTGCAAATTTTGAAATTCTGTACTCGGAAAGCCTGGAAAATTCAACACTTTTGTCCTTGGAAAACGTGGAAAATTTTGCAATTTTGTCTTTCGAAAAGATTAAAAATTTTGAAATTTTGTCCTCGAAAAACGTGGAAAATTCTTGCAATTTTGTCCTCTGAAAATGTGGAAAATTTTGCAATTTTGTCCTCTGAAAACATGGAAAATTTTGCAATTTTGTCCTCGGAAAACTTTCGAAATTTTGAAATTCTGTACTCGGAAAACCTGGAAAATTCAACACTTTTGTCCTTGGTAAACGTGGAAAATTTTGCAATTTTGTCTTTCGAAAAGATTAGAAATTTTGAAATTTTGTACTCGGAAAACGTGGATAATTTTGCAACTTTGTCCTCGAAAAACGTGGAAAATTCTTGCAATTTTGTCCTCTGAAAATGTGGAAAATTTTGAAATTTTGTACTCTGAAAACGTGGAGAATTTTGCAATTTTGTCCTCAAAAAACGTGGACAAATTTGCAAATTATTTCCTCGAAAAACGTGGACAAATTTGCAAATTTTGTCCTCGGAAAACATTGGAAATTTTAAAATTCTGTACTCTGAAAACGTGGAAAATTTTGCAATTTTGTCTTTAGAAAAGATTAAAAATTTTGAAATTTTGTCCTTTGAAAACGTGGAAAATTTTGAAATTTTGCCTCTGAAAACGTGGAAAATTTTGCAAATCTGTCCTCAGAAAACGTGGTATATTTTGCAAATTTGTACTCTGGAAAACGTGGAGAATTTTGCAAATTTGTCCTCAGAAACTATTGCAAATTTTGCAAATTTGTACTGGTAAAATGTAACAATGCTTCCAAATGGGCCCTAACTACGTTGAATTTCCCTGACTTTTTCATAAAAAGTCATTCTTCCCTGACTTTTCCAGAAATCCTTTAACATGCAGAAATCAAACGGGATCTACATTGGACATCAAGTTTAACTCAGAAAAATTCGCACTTAGACATCCTTAAAATTCCCACCGACCTCGTCGGGGGGGCGAACTTCACAACTTAGGGATGAGAAGTAAGCGTGCAACCACTCGACATCAGCAAATCAGAAATTAATCAGTGGTTTCGAAACTTCCTTGTTTCATTTTCCACCTCACCAAAAAACCAAATGGAGAAAAATAAGAAACTGCCTTTCTGATTCTTTTTTTTCTTGAATGATGAATCACATCATCAAAACTCCCAAATGCAATAAAGATTTGTCTGATATCAAATCTGCTATCAAGATTCACCAATATCCATTACAAAAATCTCTTTCTAAATATGGACAAAACAATTACCCCGAATTTCAACAACATTCAAAACCTCACTCAAAGATAGATAAATCTTCCATAAAATTGTTACGGTTAATCTTATCATCAATGAATATATACTGTAGCAGCATACTATTAGTCAAGCACCTCCCCTATTTGGTAAATTGAGTAAATTGACTACACGATTTAAAATGCTGGCATTTGCAGCATACAACTTAATTAAACAAAGGATGAAATACGCCCATAAGACAAAACTTTGGTTAGTCCTTACAACATCGTGTCCAAAAACCTCGCAATAGCAGCAATCACAGTGTTTGCCATCCTTCTGATTAGATGTAGAGGTAGAAGAACTCTGCTCAGAACAAGAATCGTCTATGCTTTCCTCTGTGTTCTCGTGAGATGTGTCCCCATCTTTGTTCGGGCAGATGCTCAGCGGGCTCTCGGGAGTTTCAGGAAGGTTAAACACAAAATCTAAAAGACAAGAGAAAAGCACGGTGAGCTTAAACAAAAAACACTTTCATAATTCAACGCAAGTTTTCAAACCTACATTTCGATGTTTTCTTTCAAAACATCCTAAATACTTTGTTTAAAACAGTAATGTCCCCAAAATTCCATAAGCTGCCCCTTCTCTTCGTTTCTTCAGTTTTATAAATGTCTTTTTTTTGAACAAATATCTTACAAAATAATTCAAATAATAATTCTTCTTAGATTCCAAAAAGAAATGAAACTGTTGCACAAATTCCTTAATGTGTAGATTTTTTTCGTTACAATTCTAAGATATTCAGTTAAAAATGCTCCATCATTGTTATCAAATGTAAAAACAAATAAAGGAAAAAGGTTCTTTAATATCTCCAGTAGGATGACTCATGTGGGCAGATTTCGATATATTGGAGTTAAGAAGATTATGAAAGAACAGCTGTATATAAATTATCCCTGGGTCACTTTGATGGGTTCGACAGATAATTTTGATCGCCTTGATGGTTACGTTCGAGAATTCCTTCGAACTGGTTTTGAATTACTGTACATACCAAATGAAACTTCTCAAAAAGACCCACACTTAAAAAATCTACCACCTTGACCTTAAGAGTGGCAGTGTGCAGAGAATTAAGCAAATAATAAAGTCACATTCTCACCAGTACATTTCTATTTTTTATAGAATACCACATCTATTTCGATCTGTGATCCAAATATCGGTTTCAACCATTACACTTTTTAAAAGCAATCTGAACAAAACCTCAAATCCAAATCCAAACATTCAGATACTATCTTATTAGCAAATAATGCCATGCTTACCTTTGCACGGGTGTTTGCTGGCGCCTCCAAGAATGTGCTGCCCATGGTGGCCAGCGAGGCAGGGGTTCAGTAGAGGAGTCTTGCCCGGCACTACGCCGGGCCGTCCTCCATAGGGCAGATTCGCCTTGTGTCGGCACTCGTTCAGGCAAGGCGGTACCACACCATCCTGTTCATGCAATGTAGTGGCAGCGCAGCTGGTAGGCAGGTTCCCATGGTTATGGGAGTGGGTGTGCTTTAAGTGGTTCAAGTCCATGGGCAGGTGAGGGTAGCCAGGCTGGAAAGGCAGAGGACCGGACGCCTGCGTCGCCTTGTTGCTGTGCGTCGTCACCACGTCTGGCATCTTGCATGCGCCCTCGCTAGCCTCCAAACACGAGCCTTCGGTCGTTTTAACCATTTCCTCAAGCTTCACCACTGAAGTGGTGGGCAAATCATTGTACTTGCGTGAGTTAAGCAGCATTTTGGCATTCTCATAAACAATGTCCCAGTCATGGCTGCCACGATAAGAGTCCGCTGCTTGGTCTGGCAGCAAGGGGGGTGGCGGTGGTGGCAGTGTCGCCATGCTTTCGGTTTCAAACAAGGTGCTCGCGAATGGGTTCTTGGACCGGGGCAGGTGAAGGCTGTACAGCTGTGGGTTCAGGAAGGGCTTGAACATATGGGGGTTGTGTGCGACGTGGCTGGTGGTGTTTGAGCCATGAATATGGGGGTAAAGGTGGAGGGCAGCAGGACGCGGCGGTGCATTCACCACCGTGGGGATGGTGGCTCGGTCATCATGATGCACGCAGATGTGGCACTCGCAAGGATGTTCAGCTCCAGACTTTTCTTGCTGAGAAGACGAGTAAAATCTGTGTGAAAATTTGGAAGAGGGATGCCAACGTATCTTAAGCAGATACACTGGCTGAAAGCACGAGAGAAGCACTAGGTCCGAATGCAAGAAATCTGATAAGTTGAAAACTACGCAAGGATAAATTAGGTGGTTTTGGATAACCATTTCTTTAAATTAAATCGGCAAGCTTTTGAAGATAGCTAAACAGAAAAAATGCCAATAGTGCCCCTGATGGTTTTCTAATTATTCAACAAACACTTCCAATTAACTAATGACCAAAATCATTTCTTTGGCAACTATTCGTTGATCCAAGCTAGCCTCCAAAATACACAGAAAAATGCCAACAACAATTTTAATACTCACCGAAGAAGCACTGGCACTTGGCACATGGCTGCTCCCAACTGGATTGTCTCCGGACGTACAATGGCAGTCTTGGTTCCCATTCAGACAGCCAGTGCAAGTCTGTAAATCAAATGGGGCTACCGATGATTCCAATAGGGGAAATTCATTGTCATTGTCATCGTCTTCATTGTTCTCATCATCCTCGTCGCCCACTTGAACGTCCAGTACACTGGGCGGTGGTGTGAGAGCTGGACTCCCGCAAACCACAGGGAGAGATTGGACCCAGAGCCGAGCCTCTTCCTCCGTCACGTTTGTGTTCTTTAGGTTTGTCATGGTACCATTGGGCATTGCTGGCAGACCGGCACACCAGTGCTCCTTGACCTTCGACAAGCACAGTCCTGAACCAGGCGGTGTCGAACATCTAATAAGCACATACAAATTATCAGGCACCCATACCAAATTTCCAGGCAATTTGCTTAGCTACGAAATTTTCAATAAAAGATATGTTTTTAACAATTCAAACTTCAATAATTTACATCTAGACAAACGTTTGATGGCTTAGGTCTTATCAATGATGCAAACAAAAGTCTGTTAAACTGGGTGGAACTTGGTACGACAAATAAATGGATTTCTCAATAAATTAAACCAGAAGCCCAACCAGGAAAGTTAAAAATATATGAAAAATTCAACAATTTTCCACAGCATTATTGAGGGTACCCTATTCACACTGGTATCTTTGCTTTATGCCAGGGCTGAAAATTAACTTACAGAACAGAGTCCAACGAATCCATATTGTCCATCATTGAAGACATAAAATTATTGGTCAGGTAGTGGCCATTAGTATCCCGCATCACTCCAAGTTCAGGAGGAGCTTGCGACGTAGGATCAGGGTGTGGGACAAGACCGCAGGTTAGCATATACTGAAGAGTGCATTCTTCACATGTACATCTGCAACTAGACAAAAGGTGCAATTTTTGTTGGAAAAATACTTCATTTTGTGAACTCTGACAACAAAAGTTTTTCCAACACTTATGACTGGTTTATCCTACTTAAATGGGAATTCAACTTAAGCCTCAGTAATCACATTATTGTGGCAATCTTATTTGACAGTAAAATTACATAGATCTTAATTGGGTTGATGATGCTGGCTATTATAGCATTGTTTAAAATATACACTGTATGAATTCTATCAAAAATGGAGTAGCCATTAAAAACAAACTTTATTAAATTGCTTACATCTTTATTAATTCTGATTCTGTTAAAACTATCATTTTGAATTTCTTCGTATTTTAATAAAGTAAACGACGACACGACCAGCAGCAAATCGCTTAGCAACGTTTCGGGACCACGTCCCTTTATTCAAGCTCTAGTAAGCTCAATTTTAGGGACATGGTCCCGAAACGTTGCTAAGCGATTTGCTGCTGGTCGTGTCGTCGTTTACTTCATTAATTCATATTTACTGACCACTTGAAGTTGACTTCATTTCTTCGTATTTTGCCGATTATTTTGGGAACCGTAACGTTATTTTCCCATGCATATTTTATGTTACAATTTATTAGGATTTCCCAGGCATTAATTATTTTGTTCGAGCTCACCCCAGCGTAGAGACATCAGACTTTTTCAACATTTGCTGCTCAAGAATTTTGTGTTGCATCTTGAACAGCTCCCAATCGGCATGGAGAATTCTTTGCTTTGATTTTATGGCGGCCTGAAAAATATCAAAAAACTATCTACGATCCGGCCAACATCGGAGAGAGCTTAGTATAATTAATCGGTACATATTTTTACCTGTTCAATATTAAATTCTCGGATGAACGGGTCCGCCTCCCTCCACAAGGTTGCCACTACGGCCATCTGTTCATCAAATTTTAAGTATTTGTGTAGGAGTGCCTTCACCTGTTTCTCTTCATTTTCATTAACAACTGATGACCTACACAGGAAATGGAGGCACATTAACTGCTTTTATAACATTTAATCGATATAAGCGGGATGAAACACATTGTAAACACCAAGTTTAAGAGTTCAACAATGAAAAAATTAAAATGTACAATTTGGAGTGATTGCAATTGCCAGAAAATCTTCAACAACAATACCAGTTTTCAAGCGTATTATTGAAATAATTTTTAGCGGTACAAATAGTTTCAAACTGGTTCAACGGTCAAACCAGTTTCCTCTATGGGCAAAAATTAGTAGAAATTTAGTTTCAACTAATTTTTGTCCAACTCTGTTTCATGGAATTAATTTTCTAAAAGTGTTTTGAAAATAAAGTTAGTTGATGATAGCTAAAAAAATCCCTTTTTTGTCTTAAATAACACTTAGCTATTATTATTTTTTTAAAAAAACCATTGATATATCTTAATCTTTCAACATTAACTAAATATTTCACAATCTGACTAAACAACATATGAACTATAATAAACGTGATTTTCTAGATTTTAATCAGCTTACCTCAATTGTGAGATGAGACAAGGCAAAGCTTCCTGTAGGCGATGGTCCGAGTACACAAGATTTTGAAAAAGATGTCGGTTCACTAATTCCCAGCTCAATCCCAGTGTCTTAAGGTGGTCTTGTTCCTGTAGTAGGTGAAGACAAGTTCCTCATCAGAATAACATAGGTTCCCAGCAGCACCAACGAAGTGAAACGTTGCACTTACCAAATCAATAAGAATGGGATGAAGCCTTTTGCAAGCAGTGCATAGCTTAGAATAATTATCCATCAGATCAATGATGAAAGCCTTGGCCTGTTGCGGAGTTTTTGTACCATTCCCCAACTGCTTTAGCAGATTAATCTTCATTTCAATGACCAGTTCCCTACCCTGAGATTCCAGCCAGAGGAAGAGCTGATGTGGACTCCGCAAACATAGCCTATGTTAATTTATAACGTTTGAAACATTTGCAATTATTTTACGAGCGTCCTTTCAAGTACAATTATAAATCCCTATATTCTGAAAAATCACAGCTGATTATTGGGAAAATTTGCTAGGAATATATTATGTCCGATACTTTTGACGATATAGCTTTTTCTTTGATACACACAAAGCACAGCTAAAAATTTTCTTACAACAGAAAATATTTTTTTCCATATTTTTTGGTAAAATCTAATGTTTTATTTTAATTTCTGCGACTGTGACGGGAATTTTGAACTCATCAAATCACAACAAAACTAGGAAACCCCTCTTACGTGTGAACCATTTTTTGAATTTTTTCCAGTGATGGGAGATTCACTGGGCTCTTCTCCTCTTCTGCGCAGCCAATACCAGATTCCTGGTAAACCTGCCGCACAATTAGCTGAATCTCTGACCAGTATTGATGCAGTTGAAAGGCTTCGCGTTCCTGTTCACTTTCCAGCTCCCTAGTTCAGAAAATGGGAGCCAAAATCAGTTGGTCTGACAATTTGAGTAGTCAAACCTTAACAAAAATTTGCATTGTCTTACCGTCGTTCCATGCATGTTTGGCACTGACATAAGCTGGTGGGTGCACTTCCCCCATCTGGAGATTTGATTTCAGCGAGTGAGGATGATGTGGGATTTTCAAACTCAGTCATTGGAATGCGAAGATCAATGTCGGAATTCTGCGGGAAACCAAGTTCATGAAAAATTTGGTTATACAGGTATCGCCAAAAAAGTATCAGAAACAGTGTTTATCTTTGAAAATCATTCGCAAATAGTGTCTGTCTTTCATTATAATGTTAATAAGAACTGTGCTTCTTGTAGAAATATTTTTCTATTAGAAATTTCTGTCCAAATCTTTTGACATGACATTATCAGAATTTCGAACAAGACTCTCTCATGGCTATACATTCCACTGAACCAATTTTGCATGAAGCATCTTTCTTTACAAAGTTTTAAAACCATGATTTTGTATAGTGTAGCCAAAAAATTACAATCTAGTCTGCAGAAAATGGGGACTTACCAATTTTAGTAGATCATCATTATCTCGCTTTCTTTCTTCCATGTTACACCGACAATCAGGACACACCCATAACTGTAACTAAGCAGAATAGTACCACTAATGAATAATCTGACATTACTTTCAAGTATATCTCCTTAGTTGTATGCTGAGCTTAACGCCCATTACCTGAGACAGCATAGATATGTCATAGGTCAAATCCCAGATCGAGACACTTTTGCAGTTCTTAGAAGCTGATTGGAAAAGAAGCGTCAAAAATGAGAGTGAAAATTTTATTCCCAAAATATGATATGATTTATAACTTTTTCTAACAATGAAAATAAATGTCAAGATTACTTTTTTTTTTACAAAAAATCAATTTAACACTTTGATTATTACAACACATTGAAGCCATTATGAATTCGTCAGATAAAACCAGGCCTTAAACTTTAGTGCACTGGAGTATAAAATGACCCGGGGATACACTGCCAGGGTAAACTTTAAATTTTATTGTTGTGGTATTTTTAAATAAAATCGTCAAGGTATAGGTCAGATATATTCCTGTGTTGTAATAATCATATGTCCAAAACACTTTGATTTTATAAATACAAAAACAGAAATTATTGGTTACTTGGCAGGGGAGGAGGAGGAGCTGACAGCGCCCCCTTTTCCCGATGACAAATCAGGCATTTGTCCCCGTTGAAATAAGGGTTTGCTTCCTGAGGCATTTCCAGACTGGGCAAGGGATCGTCACCAGAGTCCATCATTTGCTCAATTTTTGATATCGCCTAAAAAGAATAGGAAAATGCATCTCATGAGTTGCGTACTTATCAATTTCAGTACAGGCGTTCAAAAACCAGTCTGTAGTAAAGGGATGGATCTTAAAAATTACACTTTCATTTTTTTATTTTGAGAACAACAGCAAAATCTTATCCGACTTCAAAAATAACAATGAAATAATTTATATTACAATTTCTATTTGTATTTTTGATGATTTGTGAGCAGAACGAGTTACATCTTTGCATTAAAGTCCATTGTGAATATGACCTCATCATCCTTCCTAGACGCGTTTATTTTCATTGATGGTAAAACCATTTGGTAAACTTAAGTTAAGGTTTTCTCCTTCTATCAAATAAAGATGTGGTATTTAGTAACGTGTGATTTATTATAAATTCGTGTATTTATTAAAAATACAACGTAGCCTATGGCATACAGAACTAGGGAAAGAACTTTGGCATCCTGATGAATGGTACCAGTGTTATTTCTGCAAATTGCGAGACATGTTTTTTAGGAAGGAAGGAGGACATAACTGAAAATAGTCCCAATAAATATAAAATAAATAATATAGAAACACATATTGGGCATAGACTAAGCTCACAGCAAAATTGTGCGTCGGCCATGATCCGTAGGGAGGAGATCTACGGTCACTTGTTAAAAGCAGAAGAATTTTAGAAAATGAGTGACATGGCTGGAGGGTCAGATGCAAGGGTGTCAACAACAGGTGGGAAAAAAAACATATACATGAAGCTTGAGGTAAACCTACTTAACTAATACGTTTTTCAAAGATGCCAAATCTGGCATATACACGTAATTGCACACAAAAAAACCTAAAAAGATAGGGTAATTAATGGAACCACTAAACTGAAGATTTTTGGAAAACCTTCCAGTTATACATAATTTTAGGATAAATTCTACCTTTCCCTGAAAAAAAATCACCTTATGCTATTCTGCTTAGATGTAATTTTATCTGACCACAGAAAAAGAATACAATAACCTCAACATTAAGTGTCAATGATCTAATATGCTAATACCATAATAAGCAAACATTTGATAATGCTACATTTACCAAGGAAAAATAATATTTTTAAAGTTTCTTTCATGTAATTCATCATACCTTATGAACATGAATGGCTCAAAATTTCTCAAGCTGTCAATAACGAAATTTGAATCATTGAGAGAATTTTTTTTTTTGCTTTGGTTTTCATTCTATGTACATAACATATGTAACGCGTCTTAACACAGAGGCAGGGAAATTACTATATCATAACTAAATGATCTGAAATTTAAGCATAAATAACCCATGTACCAGACTAAAAAACATGTAGCCTACACATATTCTACAAAAATTATAGGAAATATTTTTTGAGAAATGCATCAAAAAGCTTGCTTTAACTTGTAAAAAACTAACAGTCCAGGTGACTGAATGCTGTGGTGTCACCAAGTCTGTAACAAAACTTTATACAGATTCATTGCCCTCACATTTGAATCATCACAACACTAGGTGGCAAGCCCACTGTTACATTACAGTTAAACACCCACAGTCAAAAAACGGTTTATAACAAATAAATGCTTTATCTAGTATTATTCCATTTGGAAGACAGATTTGAATACTAGTTTGTATTCTAAGTAATTGCCAGGTGATATTTAAATGTTGGGAGCTCTTGGGAGTCCCAATCTGTAGTATCAATAAATATATTTTGACTGGGCATCATAGATTGGTTAATCCCACTTAAGAATTACTACTTTTTCTTTAGATATCAGTGATATCTAAACCATGAAAACAGTGAAACTCGACTTTTCCAAATAAAAACTGAATTCATCACAAAATACTTTAAATTCTAAGACGTATAAATAGGCTACTAAACAGATGTTGGGTATTTTACTCAAGTTGCATAAGCAATTAGAATGATAAAGGAAGGATGAAAATGTTATTAATCTATGGTAGGCTATATATTGCAAAAACAGACTACAAGCACTTAAAAATTCATGGTCTTCTTCAAAAACATGCGAATTTCATGATTTTTAGAGATTGCAAGTGGCAACATATTTTAAGACAAGTAGGTTAACTTACTAACCAAAATTATTCTAAAACTACAAAAAACAACATTTTTAATTATTAGCACGCGAACAAATATTGAATTTCAATGCTTTTTTTAAACGGAAAACTGGCACTAGTCTCATTCGAGTGGTCTTCAACTTTTGGCATTTCTAATCGTGCGCAAATCAACATGTCAAGTAAACACACCACATCCTTGATGTAATTGAACAATATGTCTCTTTTTGCAATATTGTAAACCTTTTGATGTGTTGCACGTTACATGTTTACGAATTCCCAGTCTCCAGTAATTGCGTAGACATTTTTAATTTATACAACGCATGTTGCCAGGCAAGTTATACCCTTTGACCTCTTAATTCAGTCTTAGTGAAAATGGTGGTCATTTGTACCATGTTTACACATTTCCGCAACGTCCACCATAGAACACACCCCACAAACCCCTAAATTTGCTCGATGTCACAGCCCACAGTCGCCTCTAGTGGTTTCCGAATGGAACAGTGGGTGGATGAATCAAACAACTTAGGCCTAACGAATCAGAGGTCGAATACGGTCATCATATGCATGCCATTTATTTGTGGTGTTCTATTTTCGCATCAGGTATTACTACCCGATCAGTAAACGCGTGAAAAACAGTCCCCGAAATGTTAATTTTTAGAATAAACTCGCTTTTTGTGAATCAATTAGGCTTAGAAATCTGCCACAACAGAAGGCTGTCAGAATGCAGTCTCGTAGCTAAAAGCCACCCGACGATTCCAGCTGCTAGACGCTACTGGCAGACGGCAAAAACAAAGTCGAATAGAGCTTCGTTCAGATGCAAAACTGCTAAAAATGCGGGGCACTCACCTCGGAATTTGGCGATTGATTCGTGTTTAATATTTTCTCATCTGGAAGGGTAATAGTCGCATCGATGATTAGCTTGCCGTGATTGCCGACCGCTTTCGACGGCTCGCATTTCTTGTTTTTGCGCCTCTTCACCTTTTTCGTCTCGTTGGGATTCATCGCAAGTCCTCCCGGTTTTCGTTCTAAGCGTACGAATTAAAAACCTTCCTGAATTTTGAGCAAAAGCCGTCTGAAAATGATTCGGAACGTATGAACAAAAATCCTACGCGCCCAAAGCCAAGATGGCGGACTTGTCCCAGAGTTCCTTGCGTGACTGGGGGGCAGTGCTGCCAAATTTCGTAACGCTGAATTCGTTGATTTGGGATGATTTTGGCCAAGATGACACGTAACACAATATGACGCGTGACTTGTTCGCAAGACGTTGCCAAAACCAATGCAAACATGTTACTGATAAAATCACGCGTCATATCATGTTACGTGCCATCTCGATGAACGCCCGGCCTATGGATTTGCATTGCAGGGAAACTTGATAGCGTGCCTTTGGGCTGCTTTGGGCCTTTGAGGTAATGCCCTAGAACAAAATTCATTTGTACATGTGGTAGAATGCGTTTCGCCTAGTTTGATTTTTCATTTCACAAACAAGTTAAATATATAAATAAAATAATATAATATAGTAATATAAGGCAAGTTTAAATTATATTTTGAAAAATTTATTATATTATCTCATTAATAATGAAATGCGGTATAAATGGGGTTAATTTTGAAAAAGAAAAGTATTTATTTAGAATTAAGAATTATTTAGAATTACATAAGTTCGTTCTCATTATTATTATAATTTTCTGGGAAAAAATAATCTAGAGTTTGCAAAATGATTTGAGAAGAAACATTATTCCTTGAAAAATACAATACACACTGAAATGTGTAATGGAAAAGAAAATATTGTACATTTTTAAATCATTTCGTCACGTATAAATGGGGTTAATTTTGGAAAAAAAAAGTATTTATTTAGAAGGATAAAAAGATTTGTGAAAGGCGCGCAGCTCATTCGTTGCCCATCTGGTCCTGAACAAAATCAATTTACCTGTTCTAGATTCAAGTGCAATTCGAAATGTTTCCGGATCTTTCGGATATAAACCTGTCTCTTGTATCTGGGATATTTTGCTTTCGAAATTGATATATATTTGAAATATTGTCCCAATATGAAGTATGCCTCGATGGATGGTGGAAAAATGCTTAAATTTGCCTTATTTGTGGAGATGGTTACCCTGTAAGTACATGTAATAATGCGACACGTATTCTCGATGTAATATGTACTATACTTATACGCAACAGCTCATCATCTTTAATTTACAATTACATCATTTAAAATTATTAATTTACGGAAATAATTACTCAATATGTCAATTAATTCATGTAAATACACTATGTCGTGTGCGTATTGCGATTAAGAATTTTATATTAATATTAGATCCAGTATACTAGCTAGTATAAGATATATGCATGCAAGATCTGATATACTAGTACGTTGTATGTTACCGACTTTCCAACATGCACTAGAATTGTGATCGACCCTCCCAGTCCGCTAGAAAAATTACAGTTCATTATGGAACCCCCATCACACATACAGTATAATTATAGATGTTCCAATCGAATATTTCTGATGGAAATGACATTTGTGGATGCCTCCAAGTGGCTTAATTTCTTCAGGATATCCTTTGATTAATTACTATAGCTATCCCTCTATAATGGCAATTTGTATCATCAACAATTACCTCGTTTCAGGATTGTTGCGAATACAGTTGACAACGCCACATCACGGTGTTATGTGGGCACAACTGAAAACCGGATGTTGATGGAGTGCACATCACAGCAGCACGTCCGTTCCAAACGGAATTCTGAAATTACCAGGCCAATGGTAGATGATGACACGGATGACCCTAAAGCAGGCACGGTGGTTGCGCCATCACCAAACACAACCCTAAGTCTGCAGAATGCAACCCTGGTGCAAAATCTTCAGAACGAGACTCAGAGTCTAAAACTTCAGAATGCGACCGAGATTCCGACTCTCTCCAACGCAACTGGGAAATCCACATCACCAACATCAGTTACAGTGCCGCCCGCTTGCTTGTCCTTAGTTGCCCACAATGCTACACTTGCTGGGATTGGAGTCTTCTATGATTGTGATTACGGCGGTCATTGCAATGCCAACAAATCACAGGAGTCTGTAAACGTGAGGAATCTTTCTTTTCGTTTGTTTCCAGATATTGGATCTCGATGAAATCCAAAGGAGATTTATATTTCTCCAAAGCTCTGAAAAATAAACATTATTCTCTGTTGTAGATGACTTACAAAGGCTGGCCGGTTGTGGCTCACTGTTGTCATGGTACGGGATGCAATTCTGACGACAATCGCATCCTTCCGGAAGTGGCAAAGGCGCTGAAATGTTTCCAAGGTATTATCAGCCCCAACGAGAGTTCAGTCTTAGGCGATGCGGTCCACTGACGCCTTGCTTTCCTTATTTAGGAATGAACGAGACTATAGAGTGTCCTAGTAGCAGTGGGGTCTGCGTTAACTCCACCATGCTTACTCACGACATGATCTCCAAAAATGTAACTATTTTCTACCACTGCCAGCCACTGAGTGACACTGTTTGCAATGGTAGTTCAATGCCGCATTGTGTCAAGGTAAGTCTAACTAAGCTCAAACTACGAAATCTGGTTGAACTTGCATCTATAACATTTGTTTCATGCATTTTCAGCACCTGACCCTGGCCGGACAAGAGGTCACCACTTGCTGCTGTGCCACAGACCACTGCAACGCCCCGACACCTGCTGCCCAGGTGAGCAGCAACGTCAGTGAAAGCGCCATCTTTGACACCTTTGACAGCGTCAAGTGGGTTGTGTACGGCTGGGTGATGGTCATCAGCATCTGTATCCTGTCTGGCACTGCAGCGCTCATCTACAAGTGGCGCCGTCGGCGCCTGGAAAGCGATGACAGCATGTGCATCATAAGCAACCCACGGTTTCAACGGCTTGCGGCCAATTTCACTGCGGGCGACACTGATGACGTCAAGATGTTACTGGCCGACCCAGATTGCTGAGCAAAGCAAAGATCTAAATTTGTGATAAACGACTGTTGTGCGAGAGTTGCGTGGTTTGCATTCAAAGATCTGGGCTACTGGCATTCATACTTTGGACAAAATTCGGATAATTTCTGCTTCAAATCTCAAAATTGTTTTGAAATATTTGGATTCCAGTGGCAACCAAATCTCAGTCCTTATGGACATCAAGAATCATGTGCAGCTGTCTTCCCCTATGAAGTCTCTAGGTCAGACTAACCTTCTTAAAGCTCATTCAATTTTTTTCCAAACTGCACCCTCCATGGCTTCTCTCTCTTCGAACATTCCTTCAGAATCCTCTAGGTTCAATTCTTTGGAAATAATCTTGCTCATCAGCAGATGGAAAAACATCTTGAATCTCGTGTTTCACGATTTACCAAAAATTAAATTCATATCCTCACCAAATTATTGTTCTTGCAATTCTGCATCAACCATAATCTCTTGGGTATGCTAACCCTTTTGGAATTCGTTCGCAAACCTGAATTCACCCAACTGAAATACATTCCAAATGTAATTAATACACAAGGCGATTGCACAAGTTGTTGGAAATTTCAGTGAATCTCACTTTTCTAAGTCATTATAGTACAGAGTAGATATATTCTAAACACGTTTTGAAACGTCCTTGCTGGTACATTCTAATAAGTGCTTGCAGAAGTTGGCAGCAGAATTTAGCCTGGTTTGATGATTTTCCTAACATCAGCTGTGATAGACCAGTTGGTAGATCCAGATTTTCAATCTGGCTACCATCAAATGAGTTTGTAAATAAGCTTTGGACTGAATTGTTGAGCCAAGGTGAACTGTCAAAAAATCCAATTAAAACTGTTAAACTTACTTTTATTAGACATCTTTTTTATTCATCATTTTCTGAAGAAGTATGTGTGTAGTCAAACAGTGAAATGTTGATTTTTCATCTTTATACAGTTGATCATCTGGTGAAGCTTCATGATCCACAGGATCATTGCAGGAAGCAAAACCTGTTGCTTATTGTCGATATAAATTAGTTTACTGACCATAATATTTTGGAAGCTAAAAACTCCAACACAGCGCATTAAAAATAAGGTAATTTTTTTTTTTGGAAATAAAATAAATGTTGCGGCTTAAAAATCTAAATGCAGTGAAAGGGTTCTATGCCATGCCATGTCGGAACTCATCTTGAAATTGTTCAAAATTGCTTCAGAAAACAAACCTTAACGTAGTTACCACTACCTTCAGACCAGTAAACTAACAAGTTTTATAATAAACTTCGATTTTCCAAGATTCTTTGCAAATAATAGTGACTAGAGATGGCTGTCTGAAAACACAACTCCTTATCATTGTGCCATTGTGTTTATTTGCGTCACATGAATAATAAGAGAAAACAAAAAAATAGAATGCAACAATACATTGTGCGATTTACATGGAACAAAGGTCACTTGCTGCGCCTCTTGTGTGCAACATTTTTGCAAGTTAGTCTAAATTTTGGGCTTTGGAAATTTAGAATTAACAACTTCAAATGTCACAAGAGGCTTCTGATGTTTCTGTTTTTACAAACCACACTAATCAGAGGTTCACGTAGTTTATTGCCCCAGTACTGGAATGCAGCAAGGCAGACCAGGGTGAGACTTAACGAACCAACCTCACTTGCAGGAAACCCTGCTTCTGGGCTCATCCCAAAGTCATACAAACATAAAAAACATTGCGGCAGTGACTAAAAGCATAACACATGGAAACCAGGAAAGTAAAAATGTATTACGCCGGAGATGGTCAGGGCTTGGCCGCCCCGGACGCCAACATGGAATAAAATGAAGAAAGATTTGTCCATTTTTTGAAACGAGCAAAATTTAGTTATCCTGCCGCAGTCATTGATCACAGGTTACTACCCACCAAAAAGCTAGGTCTATGTGAAGTGCAGCTGAACTGGCTGCAATGGTGGGGGCTGTGGCAGGGCCCTATGGAAGAATGCGTGGAAGACGAGATAGCCGTTGCGACTGGTGTCCCAAGAGAAGAGCGGCTTGCGCTTCTCTGAAAGGTACAAAATGGAGTCGCTGGCTGCCTAGGTAATCGTTGAAGGCTGGCCACGAGCAGCGTCATGCTGCCATCGCTGTGACCGCCCTCTGGGGAAGCCATTGCTTCACACGCGCTGCACGAAGGAGATCTCCTTCATGTCAACTCTGCAAGAAATGGGATAAAAACAGACTTAAAAACCAGTGATACCATCCTATATTTCAGAAAGGTTTTTCCTCTATTCTCAATTTTCATTTGCTTTTTTGGAGGGGAGTAAAGGACAGTGTCAACAATTTTCCAGGATGCAGTAGTTGAAATTTCTTTCCAAAATAACTTGGAAGTTTGTCAATTTTTAAGCCAAATTGGTTGGAAGTCTGAAGACATCATAAAAACTTTGTACTTACAGCCCTGGTGGTCTGGATTCGAACTGTAGCGCTAGCCTGTCTGCCAACTTTACGGTTTCATGCAACCCCTGGCAATGCTTGCGCATGGCTACAGGTACGGCTTCAATGCCGTGGAATGCTCCAGTAAGGCCACAGCTAAGGCTGGCCAGTGCTTCGCCAGAGCGTGACACAGACACCACTTCGTTAAGCACTTGTTCGATAGGATTCTGGAAAGAAATTAAGACCCAATTATAAACTAGTCTACCACCGACTCATTAAAATGAATTTTCTTCAATTATTTGTACAAATAATTAAATGTGGCATGTCAACTAAATACACATTTTAAAATTTTCATATTTACGAAATTGAGAAATGAATAAAAATGTTTTTGATTTTTTAAATATGGTCGTTGGTTAAAATCTAACTTTCAAATATCTAAGTAGACAGTTACGTTATGACCACTTGTTATTGATCATTTTAGTAAAATTAGAAAAAACTTAAATTGTGAATAATTGTAATAAACTAGAACAATTAAAGGACAATGGAATGTTAAATGTTTCTCACCTTATTGTCTTCCTTTCGGCGTTGCTGTGCTTGCAAGAATGTGAAAATAGCTGCAGGAACAGAGTTGCTCTCTGATGCATTGTCATCTAAGGAATGGAAGAAAAGAAAACATTTAGCATCCAGAACTGATGATCCTCTACCACACTAAAAAATAGTTGGATGTAGAAATATAATATTTCGACAAATCTTGCTTCATATAAAAGAAATCTGGTGGCAACGGTGTGGGTATTAAGAGCGAGAAAAAGGAAGGTGGAATCGTGGCCATACACACCCAATTTTGAAACTGCTTTCTGGACGCTATAGTTTTGCCACAGCATTTCCCGAATAGACTCCAGCTGGCGCAGTGAAAGTTTGTCTTTATTTATGACAACTGGGGTTTTCCTGAAATGCAAAACCATTCGTAAGCTATTGCATTTTTGCATGGTTACACTTTCCAAATGTTTAGGAATTGGACAAGAAGTTACCGTTGTGTCCTTTCTGCGCCTGCCTCCACTTCGGCCATGGAAGACATGAGCCTATCTAAGAAAGATTCAACATTGAGAGGTCGGATGGGATCAAACTGCAGCGCTGCATGGGTGGCCAAACAGTACAATATAGCACTCAGGTCGCCGTCCCTCGGATGATGCCATACTGTCATGCTCTCCTTGGCAGCCTGGAAAAGTCAAGTTTACACAATTAAATCAAGTGTATATGGCCGAAGATAGAACAGGCTTCAGCTTCTATTGCTAGAACTACTTAAATTCACGTTTGCAAGACACATTGAGATTGCCTTTTGTATATCATATAGAATTATTTGTATATTCACTCTGAATACCTTAGGAGAAAAAACATTAAAAGTTGATTTCAAAATTTTAACCTCTGAAAGAACTGCACCAAGTTTGAATATCTTGGAAAAGGAAATTTTATTTTTTAAAAATATGTGTCCTAGTGATACATTCATTATGGGGATTTTTAATAGCTGTAGATAAATTTCTTTCTCTAGGACTTTTTTTAGCAGTTCACAATCTGACGCCCCAGATACATTTCAACGTTTCCGGTTTAAAATAAACAAAAACATCGTACGATAACAGGCGTGATAAACAAATGCGTTATCGATTAATTGAGAGCTGTATTAACTAAATTTAGCAACATTGTGCTATTTATGACATATAGGCACTTCCTTGTCAGCCTAAAATAGTACAACGCGGTAGCTGCAACAGCATTGTTGACAATCACTTCAGTGTTTATCTGTGTAAAGTTAACTTTACGCATAAACAATGGTGTTTACAAACCAGATTCTTCAGTGAATCTTAGTGGCACACCTTGACCCTTCAAAGATTATGGTTTAGTTGTCTTTTGGACAATTGCGACAATCCGCGAGAAATGTTTCTCTTATAGAAAGTGAAACTTCCAGACGTTTCAGCATCTGCGGTTTTGCAAAACTGATTTGAAATTTTGGTGAATCACTCGAATTGTTACCAAAAATGATTTCAGCCTTCACTGTTAGTGGGCTCATATTTTATAATTATTTTTTTTTGCACAAATTTGATGTTTTGTACCTTTAATTTTGGGCGATTTGAGGAGTTGTGATCGATATGCTTACCTCCACGACCTTTCCTACGTCTACGAAATAAAACATGGCGAATGGAGTGGTGCGCAGAGCCACAACATCTGCTTGGTATTGGTCTTTGGGTGAAAGATTGCCAAAAGATGCTATGCCCCCTTGGCCAAGGCTGCCTCTCATGGTGGGAAACCTCTTGTTGACAGCATTTTCATGAACAAGCCTGAAAGTAAGAATAAGATATTAATAAACGAGTTTTTCACTACATCCAATATTATTCCAAATATTTTTTACAGAATCTTTCAAAATTTTTTAAGGTCATTAGAGGAAAGGCGAATTATGACATCTGCTTAGAATATTCCAAAATTCTCTAAAGGAAATGTTTTAACTAATGGGTGATATGTTCCATTTAACAAGGTATGGTTTTTATTTATCTGGTACACTTTTGCCAGTCTTTAG
The DNA here is from genome assembly GCA_034697705.1 of Ommatoiulus sabulosus. Taxonomy (NCBI): domain Eukaryota; kingdom Metazoa; phylum Arthropoda; class Diplopoda; order Julida; family Julidae; genus Ommatoiulus; species Ommatoiulus sabulosus. The sequence goes on along the minus strand of JAQGAO010000713.1, from coordinate 775 downwards.
GTTACAACACCATCCGGACAGAACCCAAACCTCAGAAGAATGAGACCAGAGTCACCAAAAATGTTTTTATTTATTGCATACCCGTCTAACGACCAAAACAACCCTGGTCAACCCAAACAAACATTAACAGACTTGACCTATTCAACTGAAATGATGCCATGTTTTTTTCGTATTTTTTGGAAACACGTCCACCGGACGTTCACTTTCACGGGCAAGCTTTCGCCTAGTTCCCAAGGTGTGCTGGTAGCGACTACGTGCAGTTTGCCCCGTAACACCAGTTTCATTCATGACCCAACTTTCCTGGGTCACGTGCTCGGCAGCGCGTCCAGAAAAAAAAATTGGGTCACATTAAATTAAGTGCATTGTTGCTCTCCTTCGCCCCCTAGCTGCCAAATGTATTTGCATACTATCACCGAAGAAGTCAACATGTTTGCGCCAATATCTGGCACGGCTGCAACCGTTATCCGATCTTGAGCACATTAACCGCTCAGCGACCCACTTGCGCCCAGGGCAGCACGTGGTCTCCACCTGTAAGATCCAAGATGGCGTTGCACCTAGCGGATTATTCATTGATCCCGGTTTCAGCGCCATAACCGTAACTAGGAAATTGGATTTCAGATCCGAAAGTTATTCTAAGTATTAAAAGTTAAATTGCAAGATTTGGAAGCACCAATTTAAGAGCATCAAATGGGTTAATCATTAGGCCATTGGAAATTGATTCCTTGTTTAACGTCCCCGCCCGCCCCATTGGTGACCCTCCGCCCCTACAAAATAG
>JAQGAO010000712.1:0-30358 GCA_034697705.1 Ommatoiulus sabulosus | reverse complement strand
ATTTATAATGCAAAATGAATTTATAGCATAAAAAACTCGAGTGAAGCTAATTCTTGCTAATGCCACTCGACTATGTTCCAGTGAACCGTCCAGCTAGTATGTATATAAATGCCGGCTTATTTAGAAAAAAAAATTGATAAATTTAAAAGAATGCAGTCTTGTTTATAAGGTTTTTTTTAAATTAAAAAACTAAGCACTTTTCTAAAACAATGTCAATATTTTAGAAAAAAAAACATAAAAACCCACGCCTTTTTCTAAATTAAAAAAGCAATGTTTTCCGAGCGAAATAACGGAATTCTGAAAATTACTAATAAAATTTATAAAAATGCCGTGTTATTTAAGAAAAAAATGATAAATTTGGAATTTAGATATAATTAAATGAATGCCGTCTTATCTATAAATAGTCGTTTTTTTAAAATTAAAAACTAAGCAATGTCAATAATTTCAAATGTGAATATTTTCCAAAAATAAAAACCGACACTTCTTTCTAAGCTTATAATTAAAAAAAATATTTCACAAATCAGACGATTTTTTTCTAAAGAAAACACTATTTCATAAATAAGACGACATTTTTCTAAAAAAAAACTCCATTTCATAAATAAGACAATATTTTTTTCTACAAAACAGTACTTCCTAAAAAAATGACGATATTTTTAAAAACAATAAACCACCTTTTCTAAAAAAAAAAACTTCAATTTTTTAAAACACTTTTTTAAAAATTACGACTTTTTATAAATAATAATAATAATAAAACACTTTCTCTAAAAAATGACGATTTTCTAAAATAAGTTATTTTGAAAATAAAATATATTTTTATAAAAATACTTCAATTTTTCCCAAAAATTTTGAAAATCAGATGAAACTAAATTCCGGACATAATAAGCAAGTACGGCCCAATTTCTTTTAAATTTTCTATTAATGTTCTAGTCGAGAATACTTACTCTTTTCTGCGAACGTCAGGCAGAGATCTATTTAGCGAAATTCTATCGCTAACAATTAAATTAAATTTGTTGATGTTATAATACTGATGCATTTTCCCAGTTTCCAAAGGCGAAAGCTGCACAGGTTCGCCCATTTCTCCAATCCCAGCAATTGGTTTGAAATTGTTTCTGTTCATTTCCTCTAGAAAAAGGAAGGCACACGCAGGATACTCAGAAAAATTTCATGAACATGTTACTGCCACCGTCTTCTGTGTAAATTGCTCCAAAATACTGCTTAAATACATGTCACTGGTTCCCACTAGGATCAACATCCTTAAATATAATGTCGGTGTAATGAGTAGACTGAAAACACGATGGAGAAAAAGAAATTGCACTTTCAAGAAAAAAGTGTACATTGATAGTTGAATGCATCCTTTTTTCTTATCATGAAACAGTTTAATTGTTTCCTAAGAAAGCGCTTCTGCTTTTTTGGCACATTTTCCCACATTAAACGCCATAGCACTCGCAATATACAAAAAAAATGATCATTTTTTGTGAAGTAGGAGCATGGAGAAGGACATTACATGTACATGTAAAATAAAATAAAAATTATGCAAATTTAAATTGAAAATCACCGCAATGTTGTATATTTAGGTAAATTAACACATCTATCTTAAGTTAATATACATTCTTTTTTGGTCGTGTCTTGAGTTATTCGATCTATCTTAGGTGAGATTTTTTTTACCGTCGTATCGTAACGACGAGGTGCCAAGGGGTGGGCTATACCCGGGCACAGAGTGTAGGGGGAGTTTCCAGTTTTTTTGAATTCGCAAATTTTGTAAAAAAAAAATAATTGTAAATTTAAAACAAAAAATGGCAGTTTTAAACAAATTCGAGGTTTTGAAAAAAATAATCAAAAATTCTTAACTAAAATACTTGATTGAACAAAATTCGCAGATGCGTGATAATTCGTAAAACTTTACACTAACAATTAGCAGTTTTTAGAAAAAAACGCAAAGTTTTGAAACAAAAATCGCCAATTTTGAAATTTTTAAATACAATTTTCAAATTTTTGAAAATAAATTCGCAACTTGTGGTAAAAAACATTCGAACATGTTTGTACAAAACTATTAGATGCAAGTATATTTGCATAAATTTGGCAAATTTACACCAAAAATAGAATATTTTTTCCCTTTTTGGCCTTCCCCCACCCTCGTCGTTACACTACTGGTAGGGAACTTTAAAAAGTAAACAAATATCATATTTTTGATGTTAATTCACCAAATTTTAGCGACAATACATGGTCAATGGAAATATTAGTGAATTTGCGTCAAAAATGTGTGAATTTGTATTTCACAAATTTACATTTTTTCAACACAAATTTATATTTGCGAAATTTGTCAAATATTGAGAAGGAAGGGGGAAGTTAAAGGTTGATTCCCACCCAGGTGCCAAAAAAGGAACATTACGGCCCTGAGTACATCAAGGTCCCCCGCATTATTGAATAACATTGGTATTCTTGCTAGTCCCTAGCTGATAAAGGTTTCTGCTGAAGAGTTGTGCTGAAGTTTGTAAAGAAATCAAATCATCTGGTTGTGGAATAGCTTGTCATTATTAATTCGTAATACTGGATAATTTAAAGATGGAGACAATAATGTTCCACTTTTTTTTACACAAGTTTTATATGACTTTACCAAGATGGCTTTCTTACCTCGAGATACTGGTGACGTGTTTTCTCCCAGTAAATTGCTGCTTACAAAATGTCCCACAACCACTTCAATCCCTTTCCTGTCTTCGTAAGGCTTGTAAATGTCCTGAAGTTCATCCTTGCTGAATAAAGTGACGTCACTATTGTCCTTCCTGGACATCGTAAACGTCATCATCAGCCAAATGGTCAATGGAAGAATGACGAAGAGGGTGGTGATGCGTCGCCGCTTGCAGCGCAACGGTGGCCGCATGACACTGACCAGCTAATGGACTGACCAACACCTGTAAGAAATCAAAATTTTCTTACAATTTTGAAAATGTGTCCTGTTTCAAATTGGTCAATAAAATTATAAAACATGAAACTGGATGTACAATTTTTTCTGAAAATAAGAGAAAATGAGTACATTATTATTATTTTTTTTAAAATAGCCAATTTTCAATTTGAAAATGATGTTATTTCAAGTACATTTATATAAACTTGAAATTTATCATAAAGTCATGCTAACTTGGTAGCATTTTATCATAAATTCTATTTAAATACCCATTTTAAAACTAAAACCACAAAAATTTCAGACAGGTCGATTTAGAACATAAAATGAGTACACGTTACATTTTTATAAAAATGATGGAAAATGAGCATGAAATTGATGAAACTTTTAATTTAAAAAGGTGGTATTTCGTGTATATAAACTTTATTTCCATAAAATCATGTTAAATTGGTGAAATTTTATCATAAATTCTGTTTCTTCAACTTTTTTGATTATCCGCAAGTTCCGCAAGTTGGTGGAATGTTATCATAAATTCTGTTTAAATAATAAATACACGTTTTAAAAACTAAAACCACAAAAAGTTAAGATATCATATAAAACAAGCATGTGAAATATTTTTGTGAAATTGACCAAACTTTAATTTAAAAAAAAAAATATTTCCTGCATTTAAAATGGACATTTAAACGAGTTAAATTCATAACATTAACGTTATTATTTTTTTCTTTTAACTTTTTTGATTATCCGGAAATTTGATTATCGAGAAATCCAGCGTTCCATGTCTAACATGTAATATTGCAGTCATCGGGGTGAAGGCCCTCTAAATCCGCAGTTCGGCATTAAAACAAAACTAAAAGCATAGTTTATGTAAATTAATTGATCATAAGCTTGATTTGAACAATACGTATAGTCATCTAGTCATCGTACTTTTGCGATATCAAAGGAAATGGGTCGAACAACGAGCATCAGTTTGGAAAATTGGTTCATCAGTTTATTTGATTTCCAGGAAATTTCTGCTGGCCCATATTCTTTCCTCTGGCTATTTTGTCAGCAATTTGAGAAAAATCAGAATTTTTTTTTAAATGAAAGAGGATGAGTATTTAACACAATTCACCCACAATGGAAAGGCTATGGTCCTTTCAACCTGTTTCTAATATGCATTTCAATAGCAAAATAATGCTTAAAAAACGAGAATAAAAAAATGTAGTCAACAAAAAAGGTGAAAATGATGTCAGTTTGATTGGCGCAAAAGCCTATTTCCGGTCGATGAGGAAGCGTGACGGATGTGTCTATTATTTGACAAAATACTGAAGTTTTTTAATCGGGCATTTAGGGTATTTACTTCAATTTCATTGCTGATTAAAACGAGTTTTTTTTAGCCTGTCGTCATTGTTGATTTAATATAAAAACATCAATAATAATGATGTTTGTGAAAATATTACATTTTCAATTTAAAAACTATGCCTTACAAAAAATCAAAGATCATCATTTGGGGTAAAATTGAACATTTTTGGAAGTCATTTCTGTTAACAATGGTTAACATTACACTCGAATTTAATAGCGAAATTAAGTTGCTTCTTGTTATTGTTGTTTTAAGAAAACTACAAAATATATCTTTTTATTGCTTCGTTTGATTCATAATATTACGTTTTCTTGTACATGTAAGTAAAAATGTTAAGTTGTATTGTTATTGTTGCTGTGTGCGATGTGCGATTGTTGAAAAAACCTTTGAAATTGTGAAAAACTTTCGAAATTTAAAAATAAGCTTGCAATTTAGGAGTAATGTTCGAAATTTAGGAAAACGACGACTATTTTGATGCAAAACGTTCGCATTTTTAAAAACTTTCAAAATTTTGGAAAAAATGATATAGCAATTTATGAAAAACTTTTCAAATGTAGGAAAACTATCGAAATTTTAGAAAACTTCCAAAAATTTAGGAAAACGGTCGAATTTTGAAAAACTTTCGAAATTTAAGAAACATGATCGCAATTTAGATAAAACTTTTGAAATATAGGAAGACTTCGATATTTAAGAAAACTTTCCAAATTTAGGAAACACGTTCGAATTTTTACAACGTCAAAATTGAATTGTCAGCACCTTCGCGAAAACAAAATCCGTAAGTAAAAATTGTAAAATTTCATATTTCCAAAATCAAATGATTTAATTTTAAAATTTTTTAAGTCAAAATTTCCAAACGTATTAAATTATGGAACAGGTGAACAATTGGATCATGAGCATAAATACAGTAGTTGTGACCTTAACCATGACCTTGACCGTCACGCCGCCTGGAAGCAACGTTCACAACCTAATCTTTTCACTCATTTTTCTTCATGTTATCATTTTTCTTGTGAAAATTTTATCAACTTTCACAGACTATGTTGCTGGAGGAAGTAAACAAATTTGGCATTTTTTTATAGTCTTGCTTATCATTAAATTAGAGATTTATCATTATGTTTATGTTACCACAAGTATTCAACCTTTACACAACCTGTTTGTGGCTGGAAGGCTGAAGCAACAATGAGGAAGTATGCGTGGTCAAAACTGACCTTTGGCAATCAAAAGTTGTCTCACTGGTCATATTTTCGCAAAGTTTTACAAAAGAATTCGGGAAAAGGTGGCGATTTCCTGGTCGTCTCATGTTTAATCTAGCGCCAAACTTGTTAGCGCCAGACTGGCCACCCGAATATTAATGACTGACCGGAAGTCCGAAATGGAAAGAGAATAACCCGTTTATGCCAATAAATATCGTTTTCGTCAGTTTAAGATACCAACACTTATTATCACTAATTTGGTTCGATTTAATTTCCTAAATAATTTTACTGTCCAGTGTATGTTACATTCATTAGTTAGTACTGATTATTTTGATTTCAAATAAATTTTACTTATATTTTACTGATCATATTCAAATGATTAAAATTAATTTTAACTAAATTTGATCAAATTTAGTTAAAATTAATTTTACCGTAAAATGTACTGATTTATTTTACTTAAAATTAATATTACAGTACTGGATGCCTACTGATTAATTTGAGTTAAAATGAATGTTAATTTGATCATTTTCAAATGATTACTGATTAACTTTAGCTAAATTTAACTTCACCGTAAAATTTACTGATCAGTTTTAGCTAAATTTAATTTTACCGTATAACTTACTGATTAACTTGAGCTAAATTTAAGTTTATTATACATTTTACTTATTTTTATTTTACTACTGATTACGAACGTAGCTTTAGTTAAATATAATTTTTCTGTATAACTGTATACAGTATTTACTAATTATTTTAGATTTATTACCCATCCACTTTCCAAACCTATTAAATAATAATTGCAGTTCAAACTAACTTTACTGTATAATTTAAAAATGATTTTAACAAATAACTTTAGTTTGAATGATTTTTGTTATGTTATTTACATGTATCATACTGATTATTTTCAGTTCAAAAGCAATTTCAAAGACTTTTTTAAAAATGACTCATTAACCTTTGTAAAAATGTATTTTTCCGATTTATTTTGATTTTTTACTAATCAACATTGTTTAAAAAATTCTTTTCGATATGCTTAGAAAAAAAGTTTCAAAAATCAATATGAAATATTTCATGTTCTGCCTTTTGATATCCCATCAAATAACCTGTTTTCAAGGCAATAAAACTAGGTGACACGACTGACACCTACAACAAACCTACACACTTTTAGTAGCCTACTTCCAATGGTCTTATTAAAGGGAACAAGCACTCACATTACTAGTTTGCCAAACCTTACTGAATCAAATTTTATGGGACAATGACGCATGCCTCTCCGCTCTTCAAAGCCCATAGATTATATAATACGAAAGAGGCACGCAGAGACGCGAGTGACGCATGCCTATATGTAAGAGCTCTTCAAGATGTTTGGCATTTCCAGAGAGGCATTCTCAGACGCATGTCATTACATGCATCAAATCCTGCAGGTTTCATAATATGTTAAGGCATGCAGTGACGCATGCCTTTTTCTCACACATAGGCTAGTCCTTTACGATCCCAATTTTGAACTCTCGTTCAATTTTACCCAAGATCGAGAGGCGCGCTCTAACGCATGCCTCTCCACGCATCAAATCATTAAGCAGATTACATAATACAGTGTACGTAAAGGCATGCCTTTTTCATGCACATATCTGCACATATGATCGATCAATGCCAAAAACGCACATGTATCTGAACTCATGTTCAATACATGTACATGATCATTACCGAAAAGGCATGCATGATATTTTGACGCCTGCCTCTCCAAGCATGAACTTCAGCAGGATTACACAACTCATGATACATACAGTATGATCTTTACATAATCCTAAACATTATATTTTCTAAAATGTTAAAACTTACCCCAAAAACAGGGTACCATCAGACCGGTGCCAGACTCCGAATGAAGAAAACCATCTTGGGGTCAGCAACGGTAATGTCCACGCATCTTAATCGCTTGACCGGTGGCTTAACGAAGACGTTCCGCGACGATGACCGCAGTCCGAAAAGTGCACATGGCAAGAGACAAAAGCGTAATTTCGGTAACGGTATTCGTCCAGAGCACGCTTATTTAGGAACAGAATTGAAAAGCTTGCTTGTTGGAGGTAACAATGTCCGTTTATGGGTACTGAAAAGCCAAGAGTTGGCCCACCTCCCCTTCGCTTTTAGGAGTCGACAGCCTGTGACGTTGTCCAAACAGGTTTTTTGGGAGAGGTAACAAAGAACCTAATTCAGAAAAAAACAAAACAGGTTATGGTTTGGAAAAAAAGGTAACGAAAATTGGATAAGGTTGAAAAAGTGGTAATGGTTTAATTGATTCATGTTATGAGATGGTGAACGTCGATTATCCGGGATGGCTTGGAAAGTGAACTTTGCCGGATGATCTGCACATGAGTTATGTAAATGGTTACGATCTAACTTAACTATAACTTCTTCATTTTTAATTTCATTTAATTTTTAATCAAATTTTAATTAACTTGATGAAACTAAAAATTGAATAATGCATTTTAAATTTAGTACAATTTAAAAAAGGTAAAAGCTGAATTGATGTACCGGTACATGTAAGTATGACTCGTATATCCGTCGATTATCCGGAATGATTTGGCAGTGAAGTTTGTCGGATAATCATCAAATATGAAAAAAACTTTAATTTTTTAAAACTAAAAATTTAATAATGAACTTTAAATTAATTAAAAATTTAAAAAAAAACTACATGTATTGGCATAATTGACGTAAACATGAGTCGTATTTGAGAGGTAGACTGTCGATTACCCGGAATGGTTTGGGGAGTAAAGTTTGCCGAATAATCAGCAAACATCGGAAAATTAACTATGATTTCATCATTTTTAATTTCAATACTTTTTAATTAATTAAACTTAAAAAAGAAAATTTAAATAATACATTGTAACTTTACTAAAAAAATATATTACCCTTTACTTTATATTTGTCCTTTATTGAAATGAAAACTTTAGTAAATTAAGTGTCTTAAAGTTTTTCGGAAAAAATAATTTTTATTAATAAAAACTATCGTTTAGAAAAGGATTTTGATATGTGTAAATTCCATAATTTTTTGGAAAATTTTAACATTTGCAGGGAGTTGTATCTCAGGTAGTTTGTAGATTTTCGATTTTCCAGGGAGATTGAAAAGTGAAGTTCTCCGGATAACCTGAAACATGCGAGAAAAACATTAAAATATCGCATAAATGGAAAAAAGGCTCTATATCGAAATATGGAACAAATATGGTATAGGACTCATTTAGTTTGGATACATTGTCATTTTGGGGTAACTAGTCACATTTTTTGCTTGCATAAAAATCATCAATTTAAGTAAACTATCCTTTTTAGTTGATACAATTGTAGTTTTATAAAATAAATGGTCCTTTTAATAAGTAAATCTACTGAAAATGTGTCGTTTTTTTAAGAAAGAATACATGTAGTCTTTTTCGGAAAAAATCTCAGTTTAAGGTCAATTTTACCGTCTTTCAGAAAATTTTACCAATAAATAGAATATCTTCTAGATAATAAATTGTAAATTACATAATTGTGCATAATTTAATTTGCTTAAAACTGTGTTTCAATATTATTTAAGTATTTTTCTATGAATAGTGCATTGACCTGTTAATGTGCGGGTGTTAAAAAAAGCATCTTGAACTTTATGCATTAACTTTCTCACGTTTTTCCTGTGAAACATTGTGCAATTTCATGTAATCAAGCCTTAAAGGGGTGATCCTAAGAGAAAACGGATTTCTGCAACACTGCATAAAATCTTTAAATTACAAGTATTTATTTTGGTTCATCATTTATTTGGAGAAACATTTTATGAAATCTGCATTAATTCGAACTTTCCTTTTTGATTTATCATTGACTTTCTTTCTATTTCAATCCATAAACCTTTTTTTGTGATTAAACTCGCGATTTTCACATTTTCGTGATTACAATGTTTTGAATTAATCTGTAAGAGATTATGTTCGATTTGATAAACTGAAGAAAAATATTTTTTCAGAGAAAGCATATATATTTTTATTTTATTTCTTTTTTAGTTTCATTATTTTATTTCTAGTTTTCTCTCTTTTCGTTATATTTTAAATTTTTTTTTTAGTTTTAGATATTTATTTATGTATTTAAAAAACAAACGATCGAAAAAATTTGGTTTGAAAATTTTGGATAAAATGAACAATTACAAGTATGTGCAAACATAAAAAATGTTTTTGCACTCTATATCATATTCATTTTATATAATAAACATTCACAAATATTCATAAAATATTCACCAAAATAAACATGTACGTGTATTTACTTTACATTTAAACTAGAGGAATTACCAACTTTCTGTAAAGTGTTTTCACAACAAACACTTCACATACAGACCAAAATAAACAAGTACGTGTATTTACTTTACATTTAAACTAGAGGAACAACAAACTCTACACATACAAACACTTACAGATTGTAGAAAATTTGCAAAAAAATGTCAACGGCTATTCGTAACACTATTTTAATAAAAACAGTAAACACATTTCAGTGCAAATTATGTTTAATTTGTAAAATTCACAAAATAAGATAAATTTCGAGACATTTTACAAAAATACACAAATTACAATACATTTGATAAAATCTCCATCTCAGTTAATTTGAAAACTTCTGTATTGTTTCTTTGCAAATTCTGTACGATGTAGCAAATTTTCTTAATTCCAATGTTTGAAGATAATTTCGTATTATTGAAATACTTAAATTATTAAAAAATATAACTATTGAAAATTATTTCAAAATTAACTTTGGAAACTTTGATGATACGGTCACAGGATTGAGTTTTGACATAAAACCTAAGTCTGGGTAAGGGGGTGGGTACGGAGTTTCAGGATATTTTTAATGAAAGACGTCATCAAAGTACATGATGATGTCCTTCATTAAAATCAGATGTCATTCAATAAAATTGTATTAATGACGTCATTAATTAAAATTTCGATGAGTCATTTGTTAAATTATCAAGATAACATCATTCATTAAAAAGCTAATGTGATCGTTATCATAGTAAATTATGGCGTCAATCATTAAAATTATGATGATGACGTAATTCATTAAAATTCTGGTAATGAGATTATTCATTAAAATTCTCATGATGTCATTTGTCAAATTCGGATGATGACGTAATTCATTAAAATTCTGGTAACGAGATTATTCATTAAAATTCTCATGATGCCATTTGTCAAATTCTGATTATGACGTAATTCATTAAAATTCTGGTAACGAGATTATTCATTAAAATTCTCATGATGTCATTTGTCAAATTCGGATGATGACGACATCATTTATTTAATTCTGATGATGGCGTTATTCATTAGCATTATGATGTTGCCGTCATTTAGTAAAATTGTTATGACGACATACATTAAAATTTTGATGATGACGGAATTCACTAAAATTCTGATGATGACGACATTCATTAAAAGACTGATGATGACGTCATCATCAAGAAACGTTTGCAGAAATGCAAAATCAATTCCTAGTAAATCACCGTAATATTTCGTAGCATAAATTAAGATGTAAAATGGGGAAAATGCAATACAAAAATGTTAACAAATCTAAAAACAGATTTTCTAAAATTTTACAAAAACAAAATTTAAACAATGTTTTAAATTTTCTAAACGTTTAAAATAATAAAAAGTTTGCAGAAATGTAAAAAACATTGATAATTAATTTGTTTTAAGATTTGGCAAAAACAAATTCAAAACAAAATTTTTAAAAAAAATGCATGCTAAGAAATTTTCCAAAATTTTATGAAAACAAAATTTAAAAAGATTTTAAAAAACAAAATGTACAAAAGGCAGCTAGTTTTAATTCCGAAAATTTTCCTAACATAAATTAAGTTGCATTTTATCGAAACTGAACAACAAAAATTCAATACAAAAATATTTAACAAAAAAAATCTTAAACCGGAGATTTCCTTAAATTTAACTTATTCCTGATAATATGTTAACAGCAATTCATGAAGGAACGAAGATTGTTGAAGAGGTTTTAATCGCTACTATAAAAAGCTGCACCAGTATATAAAAGTTTCACAAATAATATGGGTACGGTATATTAGAAAATCAGTATTTTTTGGGTTCAGATTTACGTCAACAAATTAGTCATTGTACAGTCGACACCCAACTTACGAACATAAATTGTTTAAGAAAACGTGTTCAAAACACAAATTTCGCATGCCAAATACAGTTTTTTCATGGTACATAATGTAAAAATACAGGATGCGTTCCTGGTCCAATTTCTGATATGAATAATCGAAAAACTGTTCAGATATTAAACACGTCCATGATTCTCAACTGGTACTTTTCTCAATTTTCTCAAGAATATCAAACCTTTATCCAAACAAAAACAATTTATAATCGGGTCTTGTTTCCTCGCATGATCCATAAGTAAATTCATTTGACAGCTAAGAAGAAAAATCAAGTTTCTTGAAGAAATTGGTCATTGTAAGGAACCTTTTTCTTCTCATCATACTATTTGTTTCCACAGAAAGCACATTGTTTTTTTTGGTGCATTTCACCAAAGTCTGTTATCCAAGATACATACTCTACATAATAAACTAAAATGTTGCACACAAGAGCGTTCAATCAAGATAACTATGAAATGAAAGAAAGCATGTTGATCCTACTCAAATTTGTGGCCTTCTATCGGATCTCGTAATTTAAACCCTTAATAACCCTAACAGTTAGCCAATTTCTATAGGCTACTCACCCTAACAAACTGACAAATTAGAGCACGAGTTTACTAGGTCCATTCTTCTGTCGGATAAACTGCGAAAAGGGTCACAAAAGGGAATGTATGTAAATGCGCAATATTCATAATGTATATTTAGCGTTCATAAGTAGGGGTTTGCCTGTGCCCGTAATGTTAGTAATTTCAAAAGCAACTCCTGAAATAAATAATACTTGGAAATTATGTTTTCTAAGTGTTGATTCGTTTCATCTGCTTTTCCTCTCAGGAAAACTCGTTGCATTTTTAAGTGAAATTATTTATTATTATTATCCGGTCAGTCTTTGCAGTGAATTACACGTATTTAAAACATTAATTAAATTACATGTATTTAAAGTATAAGTAAATGCGGAAAAAGATTCAAAATCAGTCCACGCAACGGAGCGTTGTGTTCAAAAATTTGAAATCGTTCTATTTAATGGAAGTTATACAATGGAATTCAATATCGTTGCATTCTATGCAAAAAACCACTTGCTTAAACCAATAAAAAAATCGAAAAGGCTTCTACCAGGAACAGAACATTTTTGCAATCGTTCCATTTAATGAAACATCACATTATACTGCGCTACAAGATGAAACTTGCATAATTTCCCCATTTTTTAAAATTATATTTGAAATTTTTTAAAAAAAAACATTACAATGGAATGGAACATTTCCTCAATTTCTTTTTTTAATTCAAAATGCTCCCATTTAATGAAACATTGTTAAATGAATTGAAATTTTTCCAATCCTCTTAATTGATTTTTAAAAATTCAAAATTGGTCCATTTAATGGAATGTTTGGTTTTTATGATATACAAAGTTGTAGAATATTTTTGTATTTTTGTTTCCAATTAAAGCTCTAGGCAAGAATGTTGCGATTCAACGAAATAGAACGATTTTATAAAATTACATGTATATTTGCAATTATATCCCATTTTCACTTACTTCTAAAAAAAAAACCAATATTCCATATGTGAATGGAATAAAACGTAACACGAAGAAACCAAGAAATATAACGAATTTTTAGCACCGAGAGGAAATGCAGATTAAACACAATGGCCACACAGAGAAGAAACGTCAGTCCACCACCGTCGGATCTTCGAGCACACTCTCTACTGGCAAGAAATCCACATGGGAGAGCGGCGAATTACTTCTATCTAGAGAAGGCGATGGACTTTCAGACGGGTTCGTGTGATAGTTGTGTTTGCTAAACATGCCCATTTCCAGCCGAAATAGCACTTCGTCAATCTTGTGCTGGGCAACGGCCACGTCGTGGCGTGACCTGCCGCAATTGCGAAGTTTGTTACCCACGTGTTCGCCATACACCGAATACTCGTCCCGCTTCGTTTCGTAATCCACCATGGTTTCCACAAGGTTGTAAGCTTCACTTATCCTGCCATTTGGGATTTCTTTCCTCTTGCATGCCGAACTGGAAACGCAAGTCGACGGGATTCTGCCGTACTGATTTGGAAAGTCAGGAGTTTCTTCTGGTTCTTCACTGGCCAGCTCGACACAATCGTCGTAGCCGTTATCCGAGCAGACATTGTCAGCTTCCATCTTGACACCCTAAAAAATTATGTTACACATGAGGATCCGAAAAATCGCGGGTTAATTTTTCATAATCGGATTTGCTAGTACATGCGGGACAAATTTCCCGGGATATCTCTACATATCATTCTTTTTTGGTGCTATTAATTGCTGCCACTTGTTCACATGAAACATAAATTGTTACCTATATTTTCTACGTAAATTTATGTTTACAGAAACAACTGGCCAACAATTAGCAAAAGAAAGTTTCTTTTTCTTTCGTCCTGTGTGGACATAGCCTGGTTTATCCAAGTGTTGTCCTGAAGCAAACAAAACTTGGTGCAATTTTATGAAATCTCAAGCGAATAATGGTAAATGCAAATTACATTATTCGGTTTCTTAAGAGCATTTCCATTTACAAACTTTATGAGGACCCTACGAGTATGCAAAATCAAGAGTCCACTTTATTAAGAATTTTTTTTTCCAGTTCATCTGAAAGAAATACAGCAAGTACTTAAACTGACACGAAAATAATAATTATGCAAGCATGATTTGCTATTCTTAAGTTCTTTGATCGTTAACATTTTTTTTAGAAAATATAAACGTGAAATTGTCAAGAAATATAAAGCAGATGCAGGAAAATAATTCTGCATTGGAAATAAACATTTGGTACATAAACCCCTACGTATTTTCAACCACATGACCAGCATGACAAACATTTCAATTCTCGAAAATTAAATTATTGCTTCGCATTTTAAGTAAAATTTCAAAGGTTTGGTTGCATGTATTCTATTCTTTATTTTTTATCCTTTACCCTAGTCAGTACATAGTACCATTTTACAAGGGGTGTCATTATTCAAATTAAGTCGGACTAAGCAGTCTGGCCATGATGGACCCTAACATCATAATTAAGTCATATTTCCCTTATTTGGGACCTTATCGAGGAGAATGGGATGAGAATGGAAGTTGGTCATGGCCGATTTAAAATAGGAACTATCCCAGCATTCGCCTGGAAGGATTGTGGGAAACCACGAAAAACCACAATCAAGGATATACATAAGAACCGAAACCCGCAACGACTGAATATGAGAGGAAAATGTTAACCACTCAGCCACATTTCTCGGTTTGCATCCTAGCATGATGTGTTAACAATACAGCACCGAGATCCGGAGTAGCAGGAGGAGTACTCAACGCAATAGCATGTAAACTAAGTGTCAATATTGATCAACGTTTTATACTTTCTGCTTACCCATCTTATTTCTCCAAAAAGAACAACACTTACCCTGTGGTTTTGGTCATCAGCACTCCAGGTGCCGCCTGGTCCATCCGCCTGAAGCAAGAACATGAGCGGTTCATATCCAAACCACGCACACTCTTTAACAGCACGGCCATTTTTCCTGGCAACGCGCATCTTTTTATGCTCTCTGCGAAACTGCGACTTCAAGGAATGCAGCTTTTTCTCCACTTCATAAATGTCCACGCCAAGTTCATTGGCCATTGTCTGACGTGCATCGTGCTTCAGCTTGCGATCTTTGTATGCCTCGCACTTCCAATCCCAAAGGCAAGGCATTGACTGGTACATCTCGATCAGTCTGAAGGTTTGATCGCTTCTCCATGGTATTCCTGAACGGCTGTAACGACCAGATGCACGAAGCGCATGCTTCGTGGCCTTTTTGACGTAACCTTCTAGCTTGACGTCCATCTTTGACTTTAGGCCAAAATAGAAACCTTTGATAGTGATACTATTGAAACTGCATTTTAACTGCAAGAAAAAATTGCAGAATTATTTAAAGAGGTTTTTAAACATGATGAGATTTATTTTAACAATACTGTCCTCACACAAATACAGTTTAAGAAGCTATTAAACAGGAAACCAAAGAAAGGCAGTTTAAAATCATATAGCCTACAGTCAAAGACGCTTAATTGGATCATGTTGGTTATAGCCATTTTGATCGAAATAAAGGATGAATGTCAAAAAATATGCTAAAAATTGACCTTATCAAAATAAATTGCTTGGTTTTAAAATTTTAATCGTATATATGTATTTACATATGCTTAAAATGACATTTGTTTTAAAAAAAAAGTTATAAGTGGTGTTTGATGTTGCTTACTTTACTGCAACAGCTGAAATTTCAATTTCTAAATAATGCAGAAAATCCATCTGAGTTCAGCCATTGAGATGCATTAGATGCAAGCTTGTACGTTGTTCAAATGTGTCCGTGCTTGTATGAAAGCTGCATGTGGCAATTTGATCGAATTAAGCGGCTTTTTTTTACATAGAGCAGTATAGGAAAAAATCCGTTCTGAAGGTTTTTACTGAATAAAATGGCTGATTTTCCCTGTATTTAAAAGTGCGGTATTTCATGGATTCTAACGGCTACTTATTTTCCCACGTTTGGATCCCTAAAAAAACTGGGTGTGCCTTAGAAACAATTTTCATCTTCTAGGAAAAATTGAGAGCACATCAAATTGTAGCGCAAATACTGATGATCGTTCAGAAGATTATGCAGATTTCGTCAGCATGTATATATCACGTTACATTTCATTCATTTCATTGGCAAAAATTACCCGGAGGCAGTGTCGAGGCACGTCCTTTTTTTAGTTGTCGATTCTATGAAAAGATCATGTGATGTAACCCCATACGTTACTCTGCATAAGGTCCATTAATAAGAAAAGAATTGGAATCAGAAAAATCAGTCTCTGGAATTGAAGTACTATAATATTATCAATTACCTAATAATTTGCATAACATTAAGTCTCCCCTTTATTTACTGGTTCTATATAGGCCCTACAAAGGGAAAATAAGATATCCTTTCTTTTTAACAAAAACATATGTTTTGCATTCACTTTTTTCATTGCAGGTATGGAGTTGCAAATACATGTACAGTAATAGAATCTTTTTTGTAAAATGTTATGTAATTTTTTGCAGTAAACAATTTCTGTGTATTGACCGAGACAAAGAGCGACGCTCTGACTAACATCCTTTCCCCTTCTGTACAGTGCCTTCAGACCCTGCAAGGCTACAAGTAGTAGCTAGCACCACGCTTTCCCATTGTCAGAAACACATAATGTTGTCCAATTTAAGATTTGTTCATCGTATTTCGAGTAAATTTACCTATTGCTCAGCGGCTAGAAACAAATGTCGTCGACTGGTGCTAGGAATTGAATCCACCTGCGATGACACTGGGGCAGCAGTGGTCGACGATCAAGGGCAAGTTCTTGGTGAAGCACTCCATTCCCAGCAGCAGATCCACCTTGAGTAAGTACTCATTTTTTACTTTAGTATGATCAAACTGCAATTTGTGATCTGACGACAAAATGAGAAACATGGAAACATGGAGGCTTTCCTGTTCGTGCCGCTCACCTCGCTCGGAATGTCGCTTTTCAGACACTTTTCTTCAGCAATTTAGCGGTGAAAAGCTGCATTTTGGACGAAATCTCCCATCAATTAATGACGAATGTAATCCTGGTCACGATTTAAGACATTCTAGAGCAATAAAAAGGATTAACGCACGTACCGATTTTATAGACAAAGCCAGTAGAATGTTTCTAACAATCAGCTATGGCAGGCCGTACCTGGCTATGTTTACTTTGCATGGTTGTTGTATGACACGCCGGAACGGCTTTTATTTGCCATTTGCTTGGAGCGTAACTAGTGATTATGATATACCATATGGGTTAAAGGTTATTATTTTATGCCATGACATGCCATACCATAAGCATTGTTGATTATTGGTATGGCACGCCGTAAGAATATAAATTTATCAATAGCGGCATTTTTGAATTCACAGGCTAGCGAGTACATATGTAATTTCCAAAATAAAATTCTATATAATCGGAAATAATTTTTTTAATTGTGTGCCCTACCATAAGCATTGTCTGAGTTCAATACTTTGAAATTAATCGGCCAGAAAGGGTTTTGAACATAAAATAAAACTTAAATATTTTCTAAACATTTAATTTAATTTTCTGAATACAGCAATTGTTTGAAAAAAATAATATTATTTCTGTTCAAAATATCTAAAGAGTGAAATCAAGAACGCATTTTTTTTAAAGAAAATTACCTGTCGTGTTTTCAGCAATGGTGGAATTATTCCTCCAATAGCACGTGATCTCCATTCCAAACACATCGAACATGTAGTGGACACAGCCCTCAGAGAAGCTGGTGTAAATCTAAGGGTGAGACAAATGGTCAATTATTTGATAATTTAGGAAATTTCGGAAAATTGCAAATATACGATCCAGTCCTGGAAACCTTTTTTACACAAATCAATGCTGTAATAAGCTATTTACGATTTAATTATAAAGAATGAAACAATGTTAATATAGAAATCTAAATGTAACAACATGTATGACGGTTTCCAGATCGTCCCAAAAAAAAAAAAAAAATACGATGCAATTTTTCTTCAAAATGCGATGGGTTTTTTTTTTCTAAAAAACGAAAATGATAAATAATTGCTAAAACTTTTCCTACAACAAAGCGATTTTTCCAGAATAAAGATACAATTTTGTTTTAAAAATTTCGCTAACCAAAAATGATACAATTTTTATACAAGAAGTATCAATTTTTTAAAAAAATCTCTACTAAATTTTTCTTAAAAACGATGCATTTTTTCTTCAAAATTCAATGTTTTTTTTTAAAAAAATACGAAAATATTTTTACCAAAGAGAAGAAAATGATTGCTACAACTTTTTCCTACAACAAAATGATTTTGACAGAATAATGATACAAATACTTTTAAAAAATCGCTAACCAAACATGGTACAATTTTAATATAAAAAGCATCAAATATTTTTTTTTAAAAAAACGACAACTTTTCAACTGATTTTTTTTCTCGTGTTTGCAAATATACGATCGAGTCCTGGAAACCTTTTTTACACAAATTAAAGCTGTAATAAGCTATGTAATAAGCTGTAAAAATCGCTTACCAAACATGGTACAATTTTATTATAAAAAAGCATCCATTTTTTTTTTTAAAAAAAACGACAACTTTTCAACTGATTTTTTTCTCGTATTTTGCGATTTACCGATTTCCCACGAAAGTCTTTGTTTTGAAAAATGCTTGAATTTTATGAATTTGTCTAGGATTTGGATGCGATAGCCACAGCTGTCAAACCAGGCTTGCCATTATCGCTGGTTGTGGGAATGAAATATGGCAAAAAACTTTGTCGCGAATCTGGAAAACCTTTCATCCCAATTCATCACATGGAAGCTCATGCTTTGACAATAAGAATGATTACGAAGTGAGAAATTAAGAGTTTTACTATTGTGATCCTTAATTATAGCATTTTTTAATATTTGCGTTGATGCTAATCAATTTTTTTTTGGTTTTCTCTCAAGAATTCCATTTCCTTTTATGGCATTCCTAATTTCAGGAGGGAACTGCTTACTAAGTGTTGTCCAGAAAGTTGATGATTTCCTGTTACTCGGAGGAAGCGTTGATGATGGCCTGGGTGAAGCTTTTGATAAGGTAAATGTTTTCTGGGTGATTTTGTTTATACGACTTTTTCTTTAAAAACATTAATATTACTGAGTTTGTATTTGGAATTCAAGTTATTCGTAGAATTTCTTTTTAAACCTGATATTTTGAACTTTATTGTTTGAAACATTGAAATTGCTTACTAGACTAAACTTATTTGGAGCGTATTTTTATTTAGGATCTTTATTAAACCTGTTATTTTAAACTTTAATATTTCAAACATTGAGGTTGCTTACTAAACTAAAGTAAGTTGGAACGTATTTTTGAAAACTAATGTACTGAGTTACTTAAGTACCGAGTTACTAAATATTAAAATATTTTAAAAAATCAGTTTATTTCGGAAACTGAGTTTATTCGAAGCATTTTTTGTTGTTGTTGTTGTTGTTAACAACGTTTATATTAGATGTTCCAAGTTAGTTAGTATGGACTAACTAATATCTGCGTTTTCATGAAGAAAATTGTGGTGGAATTTTCATGGTCAGAATAAATCAAAAGTCCATTGAATTAGTTATAAAATATCCTTCCTTTCTTGATTTTTTGTCTACCTTTCATCATTTCAGACTGCAAGAAGACTGAAGCTTAAGAACTTACCAGAGTACGCCAAGATGGGTGGTGGTCAAGCCATCGAATTAGCTGCACTGCATGGAGATCCCAAAGCCTTTGAGTTTCCTCTTCCGATGCAACGCTACCAAGATTGTAACTTCTCCTTTGCCGGGATGAAATTTACTGCTCTGAAAATCATCCAAAAGGAGGAAGAAAAACATGGTATGTTTTTTAGTTAGTTTGTGTGTCTACAACCCTTTCCTCGCAATGCTATCAATTTTAATACATACTGTACATGTACTTTCGTCTTATGTGAAGATTTTAACTTTCAAGATTTATTTTCTTCTTTGTATTGTGATTCATCTACATAAGGCCATTAATTTTTATAAAATGTTAAATTATTATATTTCTTATTTTAGCAAATAAAAATAAACTTAGAAAAAATACAAATATACATTTGAAGATTCGACGAGGCTTTGTTAAAATCTTCGAGCATACGATTTTGCATTCTTTCCAATTTAAAAATTGTTCTTTTTAAAATGGAGAATTTTTATAAAATGTTTAAAATTATATCGGTAGATGTGGTTTCGATTCCCAGGTATGTGATTCTTTTTAAAAATAACCTATTTACAAATACCTGGGAATCGAACCCACATTTACCGAAGTAATTTTCACATTTTATAAAAATTCTCCTTTTTGATTAAAAAAAATTAAGATTGAAAATAATGCAAAATCACATGCACGAAGATGCTTACTCACATCTACCGAAATAATTTTAACATTTTATAAAAATTATGCTTTTTAATAAAAAAAATATATGTTTATAATTAGAAAGAATGTAATATCACATGCACGGAGATCCCATTATGTGATTTTGCATTCTTTCCAATTTTTTTTTAATAAAACCGAGAAATTTTATAAAATTTTAAAATTCTTCCAATTTGTACAACGATAATTTGAAAATGCTTTGTAGAATTCAAAAATAATAATACATGTATTATATCATTGAAACACAAAATGTTAAAATTTCATAACAAATTAACAATCTTAAGAGGACGAGTTGTGCGTCAATGGGGAAAATAAATTTGAAAGTATGTATTACAAGGTTCATGTATATTTTTAGCATTGATAATTTGGTGTTGTAGATCTCCAGTATATTCTGAGCAAGATCTTACCAAAAAAATTTCGTGCAGGTACAATCGGAGGACAGGTTTTGCCCAACCATGCCGATATATGCGCTTCCTTTCAGTATGGCCTCACAAGGCATCTCCTGAAGAAGCTCCACCGAGCCATCATCTATTGCGAGGACAATAATCTTCTTCTGCCGGACAACAAAATCTTGGTGGTGTCCGGCGGGGTGGCTTGCAATGGATTCATTCGCAACGCCATGAACAAATATTGCGAAGAACTTGGGGTTCGAGTGTATTTTCCCCCTGCAAAATTGTGTACCGATAACGGCATCATGATTGCTTGGTAAGCAGCCATTACTGTCCAATCAGCTTTATATTATTTACGGGCAAACTTTTGATTTGGGAAAATTTAAAAAGTCTTCTTTAAATACAATTAACATATACACGTATTCTTTTTTTTATGATTCTTTATCAGCTTATGAAGAAAGATATCTGCATTTACGAATATTTGTTCCTTTTTTAGAATAACTTGTTCTACCTTTTAGTGATTAGTAATATACTGGAATCAATAATTTGACAGTAAGATTTAAAGTCCCCATAAATTGTTGTTTATAGTTTCAACCCAACATTTCATCATACGATTTCATCAAGAGCTGGGCAAAAAATGACACATAGAATTACGCAAAATTTTGATATTCGAACAATGGATACCTCGTGCTAAATGATGCTAAATGTCAAATTCCTTCCCTATTTCTACATATCATGAACAAACACATACTCTATCATCAAAATTACAACAAAAAATGTACTTTAGAATTTTATCAAATTTAATTCAACACACTTTGTGCTGTTAATTACAGTGCCTACCTAAAGCGTCATTGAAAAATTCTCAATGCTAATTGGATGGCCCGTTGAGAATTTTCCATTTCTATTGCGTATCAAAAGTAGCAAAATTTATGTGAAAATAGAATTATATTTTATCCAAACCAAAACATTTTGCACATTTTTTCACCGTATATTTCAGGAATGGAATGGAAAGGTTGCTGGCTGGAATTGGCGCTACCCATGACTTGGACAGCGTAGATATCGATGCTGAGTAAGTGAAAACTGGGCTTCTGAGAATTGCTCAAGCAAATCATCATTAATGCTCTCTTATTTTGATTTTATTTTAGTTGTCCACTGGGAAGAAATATTTCGCGTGACATAGTTGCCCAAGGAATCCGACTTCCAAGTGTGAAAGTTGATATCACTTAAATGTCCACACCAAAGTACATGGATTTCATACATGAATTTGTGTCAACAGTTTTATTTTTGCTTTTAGAGAAAATATACTGTATTTAGTTGCAGTAAAGTTTCGTTATCCATATAAAAATAAGTGCTGGTTATTAAACTACAGAAATATTACGAAAGTCAAAGCTAAAAATTATTTGGAGAAAAAATAAGGAAGTTCCCAGAAATATTCATGGAATGCTTCCCGGAACCCTTCAGGGAACGCCTCTTGGAAAACGTCAGCGAATGCTTATCAAGCAGCTTTCGCGAACACTACTCAAGCAACTTTTGGGAACACTAATCAAGCAACTTTCGGGAACACTAATCAAGCAACTTTCGGGAACACTAATCAGGCAACTTTCGGGAACACCTCTTAAGCAACTTTAGGGAACACCTCTCAAGCAACTTTCGGGAACACCTCTCAAGCAACTTATAGCAACACTTCCCAAGTAGCTTCCAGAAACACTTTCAAGTAGCTTCCAGAAACACTTTCAAGTAGCTTCCAGAAACACTTCCCAAGTAACTTCAGGCAATACTTCCTGGGTTAAGGAAAACCTCTGGGATAGCTTCTGGGAACACTTCCCAGAAAACTTATAACGACAAAAATATCTAATTAAACTTAGTTCTCATGCACAAAGATTGTGCTTGGTCCAAAGCTAAGGAGTCCGGCATTGTAAAAATATGATGTAAGGCCTCTAAATTGGCCAAAGAGCCTTTCCAGGAATGAAAATGGACTCTTACCTAGTGGTCGGCATATTGTGCAACTCTGATCTAGGAAATGTCTGTTGGACTGTTGGAATGTCTTGAAGAAACGACATCCCTATCGATAACTGCTGGACGTTTTCTGCATCGTGGCACCGCGGTCGCATCCCACTGTTCATCAGTACAGGAACAACCACAACTGCAAGGTTCAAACGTCGGACAAAATGGAAGGTAACTGAAAATTTTGTGCTTTCTCATCCAGGACATTCCTATAGGGAGATCATAGACTTCGGAAGAAGCCTTGGACTCTTTCTCCGTGCTTTCTTGACCACCAACTCGCCACCTGTGAAGCCCTCGCTCCTCGATAGTACCTGCATGACACATACATGTTTTGAAAATCAACACATTTCAATACATGGTAAATTTAAAACGGATCTATATATGTTAAAAACTTTTTTAAAAATCGGAGATTACCTGGAACTGTATTATCCAAGACAAATCCTGCAAATCCGCCAACGAGCATGCTCGTTTCTAAGAGCACTACGATGATTTCGTCCAGAGTATCATTACCTAAATTTAGACGTGTATATAATTATACATATCTTATAAAGTAAATTAAGGTAAATTATATGTGATGATGATACGTGATTGAAAGAGCTCTGTATTTTATGTAGCACGCTTATACGACGTTTAAACATTATTCATTAAGAGTGGTCAATTGATGGGGAATTTTTTCAAAGATTGTTTTAGGCTTAAAACAATATTTGTTGATGAAATTTTTATTCTATAGAAATTATAAATTTTCACTTTTATAGAAATTCCCTAAGCGATAAATTTATATGAATTAAATATAGTTATTTTTAATTTTTTTTTAAATGTAAAATTAAAATTATTGCATTGGAAACCTTGTATAAGGATATATTTAAGGAAATATTTCATTATATGCCTAAAACCATCTACGAAAACTTTCTCCACAGACCACTGGGACGGATTCTTCAGTTGCTTTTGATTAGTTTTAATTCGGATTGTACTCACCAGTTTTGATGCTGTCCTCGTTGTCAGCGACCCACCTGGATAGAGATATCCCAAAAAAGATCGAAAAGCCCAAAATGCAGAGATTTCTGGAGCTGTTCATGTCTATGTATTGTACGCTTGATATGCCAACGGCTGTGATCAAACCAAACATGATGATGAACATTCCTCCAACAACGGGATCAGGAATGGACACGAAGATGGCACCTATTTTGGTGACCATACCGAAGAGGAACATGAAAATAGTGGCCACTTCAATAACGCGTCGGCTACCGATCTATGATCGAGGAATAAAACAAAATTATATCATCAAGATGTTCACAATATTCAGAAACTTGGATGATATTTTTATTTTGTCTAACCTATGATGAAAGATTTGTGCTGCAAATAATGTTATATTTCGGATGATGTCAGTTTTCGTACGAAAATCCAAAATGATATGATAAACATCTTGCGAAACTTTTATTAAAATTGTTTTAGAAAAACTTTTAGAAAAACTAAAAAGTTTAGAAAACAAAATCGTTTAAAAAAATTTTTTTTTTAAAAATGTCCAATCTTCTAAACAAATTGTATAGAAATTTTGTCTTTCTTTTGGAAAAATTCTCTGAAAAACTGATCATTTTGTTTAAACTGTCATTTTCAGAGCAACGTTTTTTTTTTAGAAAAGTTTCATTATTTAAAAATACATATATAAATTCACTATTAGCAATGTTTTTGCGTAAAATCAAGTTCCCAGATATATTTTGAACTTTTAACTAATAGGTAAAAGTACTGCCCTGTTATCTTACTGATTACAAGTCCTATAATTATGTAGTTTTATGAAAAAAAATGTGTGGGCATTAAAAAAAAAATTGTGTCGACATTTTTTAAAAAATGGGGTCGGTATTTGCTAAATGGTATCATTTAAAACTTTCAATTATTATTGCAAAATGCTTTAAATGGTATGATATTTTATAGTACATTGTACTTGTATGTTACCTTCGTGATGCTGATGGCGCCAATGTTGTCTGCGAAAGAGGTCACTCCACTTCCGGTTCCCCAAAGTCCACCGCAGAGGCAACCCAGTCCCTCGACTAGTATTCCTCTGGACATGGCGTGAGGGGGAGGGTTAGGGGCTCCGCTCAAGCGAGCACAAGCATAGTAATCGCCTACGGACTCGATGACCCCTGCGATGACCGCTGCCATCATGCCGAAAACTCCGGCCACGCTGACCGTTGGAATACCCCACTGGACTGCAAGTTATTTACAAGAAAATTGGGAAAAATTATCTATTTTTACCTTAACATTTAATTTTTGTTTTAAAATGTTACAATAAAAAGTGACTAAAAATGAACTTTTTGCATAAAAATTTACGTTAAAATGAATCTTTTGTTGCTAAGTTCAAACAATTTGCATTAAAATTTAAAAGTTATGATGACATTTTTGCAGCCAAATTTAAAAAATTTTTAATGAGCATTTTACAGTAATATAATTGAAAGTTTTAAATGATACCATTTGGCAAATACCGACACCATTTTTTCAAAAAAGATGTAACCATTTTTTAAAAAATGTCGACACAATTTTTTTTAATGCCCACGAATTTTTTTTCATTTTTACATAATTATAGGACTTGTAATTTATTGGCAAGGATATGGGAAGCGAATACAATTTTTTCAAAAATATGTCTTATTTTTTTTTTAAAATAATAACAATTGTTTTTTAAAAGAATTGTGTCCACAGAACAACAAAATTATGAGACTTCTAATTTATTGTAATTCAAATTTATACGGATATGGAAAGCGAATATAATTTTTTCAAAAAGATGTCCCAATTTTTTAAAAATGATAACAATTTGTTTTTAATGTCGACACATGTTTTCTATAAAACTACAAAATTATATGACTTGTAATTTATTGTAATTGAAACCTACAAGGATATGGGAAACGAAACCAAGGTGACTGGGCAATCATGTCCGCCTTGTTGTCTGTCCTGGCCAAATCTCCTTTGGGTAGGGCATCAGTCACCGTCAAAATGTAACACAAAAGCCACATGATGGCGATGGTGGAAATAATCTGAGCAAATATATAACAAACTGTAAAATATTATTTTTAAATATGATTTTTAAATTTATTTTTAGTAATTTAATAATTTAATTTGTTTTTTCAAAATAATAATTTGTAAAGTTATTTTCTATTTAGGATTAAGAATCATAAATATTAGTTTTCAACTTTCCAATCGTATGTTTTTGAAATATTCTTACATTTTATGAAAAAAAAAACTCTTGGTTTTCATTACCGGAAAAAACTTGAACCATGGAAACCATCCGACGCTGAATCCTTTATTTGGCACGTATGTTGGAACGGGAATTTTTAATTTCTCCAAATACAAGCAGAAAATTAGCATGACCAGTATAGTTCTAAGGCAGGGAATAAACAGAAAATAAAACAAACATATTAATAATATGTTTAAACAAAAATATTTTTGATGAGTTTGTTGAGTTTTGATGAAAACTAACATATAGGTTTGTTTCCTTATACAGAAAATACAGAAATATCTCGAATATAAAAAAAAACATTTTTGTATATATTTTTAGCATTTCTAATTATTTTCTTATATTAGAAAAAATTACTTTCTAAGATATTTTTGGATGTTTTAAGCGAAATAAACCCAACAAATTTACTAAAACGTCCTAAAAAAAACGATTTTTGTAAAATTATTGTACATTATTTTTAAAATTGTAATGTTTGCAGCTTCCTTGTAAATTCATGTAAATACATGATAAAATTTAAAATATTTTTTTTTAAAAATATGATCTCTTAATTATTTTATTTCAATTACTGAGTACACTAAGCATCGAAGTCGAAAGGCGAAACGTTGCGGGTTATTAGATGGAAAATGTTTTTTTTAACTACATAAAATATTCTCGTACTATTATGTTGTTAAATATATTTAAAATGTATAAATTTTAATAGAAAAAATGGTTTAATATTATGTGAATTTCAGATAAAATTCTTACCCTAATGCCACCCACCAATTTCCTGACGACAAATCAGAACCAGTATCAAACAAACTTAAGCCAATGAGAGTTATTGTAGGAACCACCACCAGGGGCGTGATATACTTAATTAGTACATTAATGGCTCCTGTGACACTCAGTATTACTGGCAGAACGGAGGCTACGGCAATACAACCCTGGATCTAAAAAACAAAAGCCAAAAATTAGTATGATATTTTCTGCATTTCAAATAAATTGTTATACAACTTTTATACGGGTATAATCTTCTAACATACTTTTTTGTTTTCAACCTTAACATACGGGTACTTCACCTTTTTAACATAAGTTTACATTTCATTTGTAAATGCTTAGATATAATCTTTTTAAATGCTTTTATGTAAAGTTTTTTAACACTTTTAGGCAACCTATTTGCATACTTTTACATACCATTTGGCATTTTTCGTACTTTTAAAAAATTGTACATATCATTTTACATACTTCTCTCATCCTAGATTGCCATATTTCATCCGTGTAATTCTGTGGGGTCCCAAGGCCTCCAGTTGAAGAAAGTGTTTCTGCGTAAAGAAATAAAAAGCATTCAGTGAAAGTGCAATTAATAATAGTTGAGTGTAGCGTCTCGGTTTTGTTTCTCATGATTTTGCTAATCTTTTTGATTTTATTTTCTCCCGTTTTATCTTATTTTTGTATTGATTTATCCTACATCAAAATCAACCTCAAATTTACTGTCAATAATTAAATATAATCAATGAATAATTTTAAAAATCTATTTTCCTAGCAACATTTTCTTTTGCAATTCGTTGCTAATCATGGATTTCGAAAAATAGTTTAATTTAAAGGTGAAACTCACCATTAAATACCCAATCTGGACATTTCCATTGAGGAAGAGCCATTATCGCAAACATAGGAGTATAAAACGCTGCAGATGAACCCTGGACAATGGGCAGTCTGAAAATTATAAATTATTTGTTTTCATAGATAGTTTTAGGCATAAAATAGTTATTCTACAGAGGGTGTTATTCAAAATTTTATACACTTTAATGTTAAATTTATTAAAAACTTCATTTTTACACGTTAAAAATGCAACTAGATGCCACTATTTGAATCTAGGCATGAAAATTTACATTTTCCAAAAAATGTTCATTACCGGTTTATAAATAGAAAAGCGAAACAATCAGTCAATTTTTGAAATCTACCACATAAAAAAAACTTAATAAAGCGCCATCTAGCTACCAATACGCGAAACGGGTGAAAACAATGTTTTTATATGATATGAAATTATGAAACTCCTAATTCCTTATTACTTACCATTATTATCTTAAGAAAAAAAAATAAAGAATTGAAAACATTTGATTTTATGCTTAAATGTTACTTCAAAACAATTCACATAGCCTAATACAAAAAATAAGCTCAAATCAGATTACCTGACTCCAAGTACAGTTTGCATCAGAGTAGCGATACCAGAAACAAACATGATAGTGGACAAGAGGTAAGCTCTAGCTGGATGGTCTGCTGGAATGCAAAGGGCAGGTGCCATCACGTAAGGTGCAGTCACCGTAGACGAGAACATGGTAAGATATTGCTAAAAAGTGAAACAAATTTCAGGAAAACATGATTTGGAAGTTATTATAGTTATTGTGTTTTTAAGCTTTTTACCTGAATGCTGAGTGGAATGGTAAGGTACCATGGTGGCACCTCATTCACGGTGTACAACATGTCCGAAGTTTTGAGGTCTTGCGTTGTCTCCAGATCTGTATTATGTGACCTAAGCGATTCTCGTGACTCCATGTTTATTTCTTGGGAATTCTGCCAATGAATTCAAAGAGAATCCAAATTTTATTTTCTGGCAACTTGTTGCCAATTAGATAATGTTAGATAATTGGATAATCATCTTAAAAAAGCACTTCCTATTAGTTTATAATAAGTAGGTAAACTATTGCGACCTTGCCATTTGTATTTAATTAATTACTAAAACATCATTTAAAAGTCATATTTCCTTACTCTACGAGATATTTGGAACAATTATAACATTTTTTTATTATAAAAACATTTATTATATCCTTACAAGGTGTCTTGATGGTCCATTTCCTTTGAGAATATTTTTCGAAGAACAGTTCTAGACACATGCAGACAATTCAATATTTTCTAAAAACATTTCTGTCATAGATAATGAAGGAAAATAACTAGGAATTGAGATAACACATTTTCTTAATTGAAATGTTTATTTTAAAGTAATTAAAAATTTCCTTAAAGCGCTAATTAGTAATCACTTTCTTGTGCAACGGGTAATAATGAAGTTCATAAATAAATCTTTAATTTCCATAAGAATGGGACGATTTGACATCATCTTGAAAAATAAAATGATGCAATGATTTCAATAAATTTATTTCAAAAAAATATTCTGGAGGTTCTCTCTATCCCCTCTTACCAACGTGGAAGCTGGTCCGAAATCAAACCATTATGGGGAAATTCCCCGTTCCCCAGAAGTAAAACCATTAAAAGAATACACTGTATATGAGGAAATTAAGTTCGTATTAAAGAGGTAAAGTGAAAATTTAGTTCGTAGCTCGGAACGAAAAAAGGGTTACTTTAACCTTTCGGGATCATGGTTCGTGAAAACGTTCGTAAATGGGAGGTGCAAGACGACCGTTGCAGCACTCACTGAGAACTTGTAGAGTATATTGAAATGCGCCATTTTCAGTTAACCGGATATGTTAATCATACCCGGATAACTGAAAATAACGCTATAGTAAATTCTAAATCTTATTAAATACCAAAAAAAATTGTCAAAAAGGGGTTTGCAATTTTATTTTCATTAATCTTGGCTTTTCTTGTGGTGTTTTTCATTTAAGCCTTATTAACTTATCAGTTTTTTTTTGTTTTCGTTTAAGCGGTATTCACTTAACCGGTTTTAAGTAACACACAAGACATTGAGCAAAAGTTCAGGACATGAATAATTTTGCACTTAACCAGTTTTTTTCACTTATCTGGTTTTGACTGTATTTTGCTCATCGGAAATGCATTTTAAAATGTATCGTGAGGTGTTCTTTTAGATGTTGAAAACTATTGCAGAAATTGTTAAAGGTGTAATTAAACATGGTAAAAAGGCGCACTTACTAAATGTGGATATTCTTCACCAAGACCATTCTTGATGGATCTCATCTTCAGCACTGCAGATTCATCAACTGCTGGAATTTCATGGATCTCGTACTCCATTATGTCCAGTTTTTATAACGACCAAGTGTAGAGATGAAATTCTATTACCATGTCGTGCTGTGTAGGCTATTGTTGCAGAGTTCTTGCAATATTGAGTGCAATTTGCAAGATATCCTTGCTGACACACCAAGGAATTAAACCTACCAACTTTCAAATTATGTTAGAAATTTAGTACGAACCTATTGACACTGTAGTACTCTTTTAAAAACCCATTATCAGATGATTGTGGCATATCTTGTAGAAAGAGAAATGCCAGATAAGAAATCTCTGTCAGTACGCCAAGCTTTCTGTAGATTATAAAAGCTTTGGGGGGGGGGGGGTGGATTTTATGCCTAATAAGG
>JAQGAO010000711.1:0-30389 GCA_034697705.1 Ommatoiulus sabulosus | reverse complement strand
TTGAAAGCAAATTTGGTCGCTGAAGTCGTTATATTAATATTAAATTTTTTACCGACCACTTGAGGATGTCAAGATTGCTCTGCAAATGTTGAAAACCTCTCGGAAGAGGTAAACAATTTTTCAAAATTGTCCTCAACAAATGTTGAAAAGTTTGCAAAAGTGTCTTCAACAAATGTTGAACATTTTGCGAAAGTGTCTTCGCCAAATTTTGAAAATTTTGCAAAATTGTCCTCAATAAATGTTTAAAATTTAACAAAATTGTCCTCAACAAATGTTGAACGTTTTGCAAATGGGTCCTCAACAAATGTTGAACGTTTTGCAAATGTGTCCTCAACAAATGTTGAACATTTTGCAAAATTGTCCTCAACAAATGTTGAAAATTTTGCAAAATTGTCCTCAATAAATGTTGAAAATTTTACAAAATTATCCTCAACAAATCTTGAACATTTTACAAATGTGTCCTCAACAAATGTTGAAACTTTTTCAAAATTGTCTTCGAAAAATGTTGAAAATTTTGCAAAAGTGTCTTCAACAAATTTTGAATTTTGTGCAGAATTCTTCTAGGAAAAGATTGAAAATTTTGCAATTTCGTCATTAAATCCCAATGCAAATCTGACTTTACCCAAAAAGATCAATATCCGATCCTATTTTTGATTCTAGGATTCTTTTCTCTAACTGTCATGTTTCATTTATTCAAAATGCGAGCTTTCTTATTTACGTTGTACGGCAGCTTTTTTGAATTACAAATCCTAAAAATAAGCAGTTCGACTGAAGTTTGGTGCTTGTAAAAGGCATTTTCATCTCGTTCTTCTAAGAAATCCGATGCTTTCGCCTTTTTTTTTTTTTTTGAAGGATGGGGGGGGGGGGGAAGGGTAAGAATCGATAAAATGTGCAATTCGTAGGCTGTTTTTTCGGGAAATGAAAAACACGGGCGTTTCCCCAAGTTAAGATTTTGAAACTTTTTAAGCCCTTTAATATATAAACCTCTCGCAGTTGGAATTACCGTGCTTTTTTCTTCTTTATTGATTTTATTTTACCATTTTGATACTATTTTCAGCCTCGGTGGCCTTGTTGCATATATGCGATTTAGCTCTTCAACCCTAGCCTGCACTTTGGGTCCACATTTTGATTACTTTTATTCAACTATCATTTTATAAATATAAGATTGGATTTTTGTTAGTCGAGATTACTTTCGGGGACGTATCTTTTCATTTTTGCATGCTACCTTTCTTGAAATAGTTTGGAAACCTTTTCAATGTTCTACGAGATGATATCTCCTAGTTTTTATTTTTTGTATTTATAAATTTTGATTTTGGGTCAGAATTATTCAGAAATTTCAAAAAAGAAATATTGGAATAATAATCTGCGTCGGCTTATCTTTTTCAATTGATTGCATGAATTGATTGCTGAAATAATCTTTAATCTGAATCTTTTATCTTTAATCTTTTAATCTGAATATTGCTTATTGGAATATGGCATCTTTATTTTGTGAAACAAAAATACTTTATGGCATTTTTTAAGTAGTTTTAAAATGTTAATTTTTATAAAGTAGTTTTCAAAAATTATTGAAACTCGTACAGTTTTTTTGGAAATTGTATATGTTGTTTTTTTTGTGGAGAAAATGATAACTTATTGAAAAATTGTATAACTTTTTAAAAATCATCTGATAGTTTATTAGAAAAGTAAGTGTTAATTATTTATTGAAACAAATTTTTCTATTGGAAAATTGCACCTTTAATTTGTGAAACATAAATATTTTAGGAAATTTTTTAAATTATTTTTAAAATGTTTATTTATTTAAGGATGTTTTAAAAATTATTGAAAATCGTATAGTTTTTTGGGAAATTATATTTATTGAAAAATTGCATTTTAATTTGTGAAACAAAAATATTTTAGTACATTTTTAAGTACTTTTTAAAATGTTAATCTTTTTCAAGGATGTTTTAAAAATTATTGAAAATCGTATTGTTTTTTGTAAATTTTAAGTTTTTTCGGAAATTCTATCATTAAATTCAAAAAAAAAATTTTTTTTGGAGAAATTAATATATTGAGAAATTGTATGCTTGGTTTTTAAAATATCTGATTGTTTATTGGATAACTGCATTTTAATTTGTGAAACAAAAATGTTAAAGGGCATTTTTTAAGTATTTTTAAAATGTTAATCTTTTTCAAAGTTTTTTTACAAATTATTGAACATCGTATAGTTTTTTTTAATTGTAGAGTTTTTGGGGAATTGTATCATTAATTTCGAAAAATTGTTTTTTTTATGAAAAAATATATAATGTTATTTATTGCTAATTTTTTTTTTTTTTGTGGAGAAATAGATAATTTATTAAAAATTGTATAACTTTTTAAAATATCTGATTGTTTAATGAAAAAAATTGTTTATTATTCACAGAGTAAATTAATTTTATTCTGAAAAAGTGAATCATTATTTTTTGAAAATGTGTCCTTTTTACACCGCATCAGTGCATCGAGCAAGGTCTCGATTGCATCACATTTGATGCTGTTACTCCAAATATTATAGTGCTTAAATAATGAGGAAACTAGCCGACCGAGTTCCTACGCAAATTCGGTTGAAAAGCCAAATAATGTATCGAAATACTCGGGAGTGCCTTTCAATAAATAACCTCCAAAAGTCATTGCCAAATGGCACGACCATGCATCGAGCCTCTTATGTCAATAGGTACTTCTGGAACAAGGATCAGTCGGCAAATTAAATTTCCTAGCTCCTAGGGTCTTCATTTCGCTATAACCGGATCTCGTCTCTCGCAACTTTTTCGGGACTAAGCTTTACACAATGGCGACGTGTTTTCCGTCGATATAAATTCCTGGCTGCATTTTCTGCGGTGGTCGTTGGGACGTTTATTTTTGCAGCTTGATTGAGAGGAGCTTGGAATTGAGTGGTGGTAATTGAATTTGTGAGACTGTTTACTGTCGCCTCCTATTGGAGCAAATCGAGGCTAGCTCCTCCACTAACGCAATCTGCTCTTTGTTGTTTGGCCCTTTTATTGACTTTTGATTTTCATGCTCAATATGTCAATCGCAGACCTACTTGGGGTTGCTCATTGTAACGACTCCCCGAGAAGTGTCAGTTTTCAACACCGTGTTTTCTCACTTACATTTCTCGATAATACAAAAACTTTCTCGGTTGTTTTTCTTCCTTTTCCACGCACGCACGCCTTCGAGTCTTCAAGTAGTCCTACTCTAGGGACCATTCAAAAAGGACGTCCGCAAAATTTGCCCATAATTGGACTCCCTCTGTCCCCTGTCCGCATTGTGTCCTGTCAATAAGGACTCCATCTCCCTCCCCCCTTCCTTCCCCATTCGGACGTCCGAAACTTGAAAAAGTTGTATTCGAAAAATTTTGAAAGTCTCGCAAATTTGTACTCGAAAAACGTAAATTTGTACTCCGAAAAGGTTGAGAATTTTGCCATTTTGTCCGCAGAATCTGTTTACAAATTTGCAAATTTCTCCTCGGTAACTGTTGACAATTTTAAAAACCTGTAGGCCTACTCGAAAACAATTGAAAATGTTGAAGATTTGTCCTCGAGAAAACGTGGTAAAAGTTCTCTGAATATGTTGAAAATGCTGTAAATTTGTCCTCGCAAAATGTGGAAATTTTTAAAAATTTATCCTCGGAAAATGTTGACAATTTTGTATATTTGTCCTCTGAAAATGTTAGCAATTTTGTAAACATGTTCTCGGAAAATGTTAAAAATGTTGCAAAATTGTCTTTTAATAATGTTGAAAACTTTGAAAAATGTCTTCTGATAATTTACAAAATTTTGCAAAATTCTTTTTGAAAAAAAGGTTGAAAATTGTTTTTGAAAATTAGTGTCTTCGGGTGTTCACTCTCTTCTGAAATTGAAACTGTTCGTTGCGCTGCAACGGAGAAAATGCAAAGTTTACAACCAAAGTCGATCTCAACTTACGAACATATTGTGTTCCTGAGAATTTGTTCGTAAGATAAGTAAATAGTTCGTAGTTATTAATAGATATAATAAAAAAGTTCACGAATAAATAAAGAAGCATTTTATTGTTACATTTTCTTCACATTACTCATTTCAGTTTACAGGGTTTTTTCTTTATATTTCTATTAATAAATATTGCGATACTTATGTCTATAACATTATTGCGTAGAATAAAATCCTCTATACCTGAGCAACTATTTGATCCGTTATATAGAAATTCATTAAAACGTGAAATGGAATTGACAAAATCACAATATCACGATAAAAAAATGGAGCTTTTATATATGCATCGTAGCTTATTT
Source organism: Ommatoiulus sabulosus (assembly GCA_034697705.1). NCBI lineage: Eukaryota > Metazoa > Arthropoda > Diplopoda > Julida > Julidae > Ommatoiulus > Ommatoiulus sabulosus. The sequence continues at coordinate 26,113 of JAQGAO010000711.1, read as the reverse complement.
GTATCTGGAAAAAATAGAACTCAATATTTCGAGGAACTATAAGCATTTCATTATTTTTATGATCTGCGATCGATACATGAGCCAACTTTCTTTTATTTCATTAAGTTGTACACAGAAATTTATTATTGCGCAATTCGATCATTATCTGGGGGAAATGACTTCAACGATAAAGGAATAAAATGTGTCGGCGAAGTTTGAATGTAATTTCGGAGAATTACCCCGTTATAACGTACTTTTATTTTGGTATTGTCTCGAAATTCGTTTTAACGAAACGTAGCGCGAATGCTCGGAAAGTGGAAAATTCATTCAATTTAGCCGAAAATATGTAATATCAGAATGCGGAATTCGACTTCATACGCAGCATGTTCATACGTACAATTAGAGTCGAAACCGGATAAGTAGACACCCGACAAGTGAAAAAACCTGATAAATGCAAAACATTTCAATGCCCCACGAACTTTTTGAATACGTTTACTAAGTTATATAAAACCCGATAAATGAAAACTTCCTAAATGAAAATCCGGCTATGTGGCAATTATTCGCAAGCCACATGCGCAGCTTTTGCGTATATTTAAGACCGGATAAGTGGAAATCACGCCTCGCAGTCTATAATGAATCCTTGGCAACAGTCAGTACGGCGCATTTACTTACAGCAGGATCGATAGGGTAAAAATTCCTGCTTTTCAGTATATAAAACTATTTGGCAACAGACGAGATACCAGAATTGAAGAAAATCGTGCCTTTCATCGTAAGTAGCCTACATTGTTCAGTATTATGTTGGTCAAAAACTTGAAGAAACTTTCTGACAATTATTGATGTTCCTGCTGATCAACACGTACATTTTACTGTTTCTCCACTTCTATCCTAGATCTTACACCTGAATTTACATGTACGTGTATTCGTTATAAAGCTTTATTTTTTTTATCAATAAATGCTCTTCTAAGAGATTAAGATACACTGTATTGGACTAATCCAGCTAGCCCGAAACTGATCTAATTCGAGCGCATCACGCAAAAACCCGATAAGTGAAAAAAGCGGATAAGTGGAAAAAAATTTCGATGCTGGATCGATTTTCACTTATCAGGGTTCGACTGAAATGGATATACTGTATTTTTAAAACATAGAGCAAATTATTTTGATAAAATCAGTTTTCAGCATATTTTATTTTTGCATTCATCCTGCACCTATTTCGGTCAAAATCACTGGAACCGTCATGATCGAATTAAGTGACTTTCTCCTTACAATCTGATTCCCATCAACGGGCAAAGTCCCTCCCATGCATGCAAGAGTCAAGGTTGCAGTGGAAGGAATTAAGCAGAAATTCCTCCTGAAGAACATAAAATGTAGCGTGTCCATTAAGGCGCGCTTTCTCCTATTATGTCTGGGGGGACATAGGAATGGAAATGGTTAGCGGGATGCTTGACCATGCGCGATAGTAAATGGACGAAAGTAGCCCGAGGAAGACTATTCCAGTTTTACAGCCGCCCCGGTGCTCCAGGAGGCCCTCAAAACCAAAGCGTGGGTGAAGGACGTAAAACGGAAGCCTGGCCGTATATAAAAGTCAAATTACTGTAATAAAATATCCTATTTCCGAATACATCAGAATAGAAACGTGTTTCATAACTCACGATTTTGAGACAAAGCTGGACAAATTGACCGTTCTACTAAACGAGCATCTCACCTTGCCAAAAGTCATATCTAAAAAGCGCGCATGCGCGGACGGAGGGTGTCCTACGTATCGATTCTCCTTTGTAAGAATTACGCCTAGAACATATACAGTATACTGTACAGTCGAACCTCGTTAAGACGAATCTCGAGGGACGCGTCAACGTTTGGTTCGTTTAAAGCGTAGTTCGTCTTATCGGAAGACGGACGAAGCGCGACTTCGTGTTTGTGGAATATTGAAGTCTCGTTATTTTATTCCGAATCTTCAACCGCCTGAAGAATGGGAAAAAAATGAACCTCGTTAATACGAATCTCCGAGGGACGTCAACATTTGTTTCGTTTAAAGCGTAGTTCGTCTTATCGGAGGTCGGACGAAGCGTGACTTCAGCGCGTAACAAAAGTTTCCTCGAAGTTTGGATGAAATGATACCCTAGGAAGGGGAGTGGAAATGATGTTCGTACTAACAGAAGTTCGTAAAAAGCGAATTCTTCTTAACGAACTCGAAGATTCATTAGTTTTAGCCGAAAATATGTAATATCTGAATTTGAAACTCGTCTCAAATGGCGAAATTAACATTATTGATTCATACCCTAGGAAGGGGACTGGAAATGATGTTCGTACTAACATAAATTCGTAAAAAGCGAATTTTTCTTAATAAGGTTCCACACCATGATGCGAAATTCGCAGTTCCTAATTAACTCCCATCGTTAATTATTGAAAATATTAAAATCTGTCGTCGAGAATTGATTAATTAGGACACCCTCATTAGATAATAAGCTCTAGGGGTTTTCATCGCAATGGTAGATGACAAAAACAAACTTGAATAAAACTTGAATCAAAAGAAGAAGAAAGACGTAACCTGGCAATTAAGTACCTGTCCTTAATTCACTTTTCTTGAAAAACAATAGTTCTTTTCTCCTTAAATTTTAAATGGATGTTGTTTTCTTTCCATCTGAGTTTTGGTAGGGCAGTAGAGCCTTAAAATCATTTCCTGAAAGTTGTCCGCTTCAACTGGCGTATCAGTGTGAAAAATCTGGCGATTGATTGAAAACTTGATTCCTCAAAAGGCTTTTGGGTTCAGCGAGGTGATGAAAAGTCAATGCGCCTATCAATGTTTTACTGTCCTCTTTCTTCTCCCACCCAGAGCCAAATCGACCATTTCTTTCCCTCCTCTATTCATCCTTACTTTACAACACTTTTCTCGGTCGGAATATTACTAGGGAACAAGTAAAACTAGTTGAAAACAATGGCCTGTGTTGCAACATCAGGGCCGTTGCAACGAGGGAGCAAGGGGTACGTGAACTGCACCCGGGCGCTGAATATAAGGGGGCGCCAAAAATATATACATGTATATATCAAGGTTAATTTTTTAAATTTCTCAATATTTTTCTCTCATAATTTTGTAACATTCTCAATATTTTTCTTCCTTCATTTTGCAAAATTCGCCATATCTTCCGCTCTTAATTTTCCAAAACTCTCAATATTTTCCTCCCTGATTTTTTCAAAATTCTCAATATTTACGCCCTTAATTTTGCAAAATTCTCAATATCTTGTGCCCTTAATTTTGCAAGCAAACTTCTCAATATTTTCCTCTCTTAATTTTGCAAAAATCTCAATATCTTCCACTCTTCATTTTGCAAAATTCTCAATATTTCCCTCTCTTCATGTTGCCAAAATTCTCAATATTTTCCGCTCTTAATTTTGCAATTATTTTTGTAATTATTTCAAAATTTTAAAATCTATAATGCGTGAAACTTAATATCTTTGAAAGACAAATTTTACATTAAATATATACTTCATTTATCGTGCAAAACAGAGGATCAATAACAGTTTTCCATTCGGCGTTATCAGCATCTTTTAAGACGAATCAAACCGAGAATATTAGGTAGCAATTTCGAAACATTTTATCATCACAAAGGCTTCTGCTTTTTACAAAGCGCCCAATTTCATTCCTCGTAAATCTAGGATTAAACAATTCCATCCACAGCAGTTAGACTCCTGTTTATGAAACTTGTTCCTCCGTTTCGATTCAATTCAACATTGGATTTCTTTCATGTCTTCGAAGGCATGATTATACCGATTTTTACGTCGTTTTCACGGGTGAGCGTTCTTTATGGAGAAGTACAACAATCCCAAAATTTAATTACTTTTATCCCATCTTAGAAAATAACAGCATTCCCTCGGCACGAACACCAGTTAGCCCCCAGCAAATGAGCCCATATTTCAGACAACTTCATTCAGACTCATATTAATCTTAGAAAAATTCGGAAACATCAAACGTTGCTTTCACCGATTTAACACAAATTAAAGGTGATCTCGAGTCACCCCCGAGCGTTTTAAAAACCAACTTCTGCGAGGATTCACCGGCTATACATCGATACTAGTATGGAAATACGGCGAAAGCCGCTTAATTCGATCACGTTGCTTCCCCTCGATTTTGACCGAAATAAGCGGCTGATCGAAATAGACGATGAATGTCAAAAAACATGTATATAGATTACGCGATGAGATGACCGGATTAAGCGACTTTTTTTCATAAAGGGCAGCGTGGGAAAAAAATCCGTTCTGACTGTTTTAATTGACCGAATTAAGCGTCATCGAATTAACGGGCTTTCGTGGTATTTTTAAACGGTGAATATTTGTATAATTGTACATTATTATTTTTTTATTATTTTCAGATCTTTCAGTAGGATTAATCAATGTACTGACGGATATCGTGTGGAAGTTCACCCTCGCGTGGTACGCGGGCACTGCGGCCTGCAAAATAGTCAAGTTCCTATGCGTAAATATAATCTTTTTTTTTAAAAAAGAAAAAAAAATGAAATTCCCGAGAGAATAGCAGACTCAGAAAATGGAGTTGATTGAACACGGCCTAATTCCTACGTCGTTGATTTTCATTGGCTTTCAGGTATTGGTAACTTATTCATCGACCTACGTTTTGGTGGCGCTAAGTATTGATCGCTACGACGCCATAACGCATCCCATGAACTTCTCCGGAAGCTGTAAGTAAACTTGTACTTTTAGATTTTTCCGTAATCGAAGATGTATGTATGTATGTTTTATTAATTTAGGGATTAGAGCCAGATGGTTAATAGCCATTGCTTGGATGATGAGTGGCATTTTTTCAATACCCATGCTGATAGTTACTCATGAAAAACTCGACGAATGTAAGTACAGCCTTTGTTTAAATATTTGTTTTATTTTTGCGTATATTTCTGAGAAAACAAAAAAAAAAATTTTTTTGATCATTAAATAAGAACAAATAATATGAACAGTAATACGTACGTTACTTGCTTAAATTAGTGTCGAACCTCCTTAAGACCAATTTGCTAAATTTTTCAAATTTTTGAAATATTTAGCAAATATATCTTCTTTGGAAATGCGAAAAAAAATGGGTATTTTTTATTAAAAATAAATTCTGAAATTTTAGAATAAAAATCCCAAATTTAAAAAAATACGGAAATTTAAAAAATAGAATTTTAATATAAAATAAAATATAAGAAATTATTTACTATCTTAAAATAAAATTGTTAAATTTTTGAAGAAAAAAAAATGGCAAATATTTGAGAGAAAAAAATCGCATTGTTAAGTTTTGTAATTCGTATAAAGCGAGTTCTTCCTAATGAGGTTCCCGTTATAAGGTAATTTTTTTCATATCGTGTATAGTTCGTTTTAACGAAACGTAGCGTCAATGCTCGGGGACTCGAAAATGCCTTCGTTTTAACCGAAAATTTGCGTTCGTACTATCAGAAATTCGTTTAAAGCGAAGTTCTTCTTTCGAAACAGTTCATTGTCTATATATGAATATTTTACATTTTATTAAAATATAAAATATATATTTTCTTTCCATACGAGCTATAGCAATTCCGTAGCGAAAGGCGATGCTATAGATGGCGCCACCATTCAGTTTCAAACTTTCGGTCGTTGAAACTTTTCTCTTTGACAATGCTTCTTATTGGAATATGAGATATTAAGTCGTTCCGAGGACATCTTTCATGACTTCTTTCACGACACAATTTAATAGTGATGCGAAAGCGAAGGCCATAAAAATAGCCGGCCATAACTCCGGTCTTTTCACGTTCCTATTTGCGCCGGCCTTAATTGGTGCCAACGTCAATAATTACATACACTGTAGTTTCTATTACTTCGTACTCCAAGGTCATTCGGACCATTTGTACAAAAAGGAATTGTAACGCAATACCGAGTAATGATTATAAACGCCTAATCCCCGCAGTGATAATAATGACCGACTATATGTCGTGTGACGTACCGTTATGACGTCATCGGATGACTTCCCACGTGACCAAATGTACGATCATTGGTGCTGGCTGGCATCGACATCGTACAGACCCATCGTTAGAAATCGGTCTCTAAAATCAAACATTTTGAGAATTTGAACTGAATATTGTTTCTTGATCGACAATGCGAATTATGGGTGTACGAACTAATTTCCGAAAACTACGAACTCATTTCATTTTATAAAATATATCCTTGGAAATAACTTTTTTTTGATAAAATTATCAAGTAAAATGAATGTGAAGCGATGTATACACGTACATGGGAACCTCATTAAGAAGAATTCGTTTATTACGATTTCCTGGTAGTAGGCCTACATACGGACTCATATTCGCAAAAAGTACAAACTCATTTCATTTTAGAAAATATATCCTTGGAAATAACTTTTTCTGATAAAATTGTCAAGTAAAATGAATGTCAAGCGACGTATACATCGCAACCTCATTAAGAAGAATTCGTTTAATGCCAATTCCTGGTAGTACGAACTCATTTCTGAAAATATTGCAAATAAAACGACAATATATATGTATACGTTATAACGGGGAACATCGATTAACAAATTTTTGACGTCATTTGTTAAATTATGATCATGTCATCAGTCCTTAAATTCTGATGATGAGGTCATTTGTTAAATTAAGATCACGTTATCAGTCCTTAAATTTTGATGATGTTGTCATTTGTTAAATTATGATCATGTGACCAGTCCTTAAATTCCTGTGACCTCATTTATTAAATTAACATCATGCCATCAGTCCTTAAATTCTGATGACGTCATTTGTTGAATTATGATCATATCATCATTCCTTAAATTCCTGTGACATCATTTATTAAATTAAGATCATGTCATCAGTCCTTAAATTCTGATAATGACATCATTTATTAAATTAAGATCATGTCATGAATCCTTAAATTCTGATGATGATGTCATTTGTTAAAAGTTATGATCATGTTATCAGTCCTTAAATTCTGATGATCATGTTATCAGTCCTTAAATTCTGATGATGATGTCATTTGTTAAATTATGGTCAAGTCATCAGTCCTTAAATTCTGATGATGACGTCAGTCCTTAACAGTAGTTCTTTTTTAAACATAATTTCAATCGCATGGAATATTTCAATGAAGTCTATCAAATATCCTTTTTACGATAAAATGTCAAATAGAAGTAGGAGAATATATTTGACCTCTAGATCGATTAAAATCACTAAGGTCGGAAATGAACTCGTGTCACGGTGCATCGAACATAAGCGCGTTATCCGTAAACCAAAACGGAACATGCGTGTTATCATTGCTGTCAGCCTTTGTACGTACATTGTACATTAATTTCCCGAGGATGATGAAGGCAGCTAGCATCTACGAAAACCGATATGTTTATTAACTGATAACGAGTGAGTTCCAAATTGCGTGTCACAGCTCATTACTCTTTTATTTTTGCGGTTTTTGACATGCTTAGGATCCGTCGTTTCATCGTCTAATATTTTATAATAACACGATGAATAATATATAAATGTAGATAGAAATAGAAAACTTGTCAATGGACATTTTCAGCTGCTTCGTTGTATCCGATATTGACGTTGCTTTCGTGTTTTAGATAACGTTCTTCAGTGTACCATCGAAATCCCCGTTGGCTATTGGAAGCTGTACATGTCCTTGGTGGCCGTGTCCTTGTTCATCATCCCAGCTCTTATCATCACCGCCTGTTACACCATCATCGTGATGACCATCTGGAGCAAAGGAAAGATTCTCACTCCCGTCAAACAGTGTACCAAACGTGAGCTACGTTTATTACTTTTACAATTATGCCATTACTAGCTGGAAAACCCGGCTTTTCCCGGGCTGTATTTAAGAGTTACGGGAAGACAGTACCCGAGCTGCATTGGGAGTGAAATTGGGAGTATTTGTGTCTGAAATGTGCGAGCATTGGGAAGGGGTAATGTTTTCAGGATAGTGTTTGTCTCGGGTGTTGAAAAGTATTCATGGAAAATTTGGGAGCAATCGAGTGAATGGATCAAAAGTTCTTGCGGAACAGGCCCATGCGTCAACATACATCTCTTTTTTATATATCTATGCATGGATACACATGTAGATTGGGATTGTCTGATTTTTCCTTTCTGCACCCATTCTGGAAATTTGGGCACTGGTCCATCCTCTCTGTACCTTATTTGAAATCGTTTATTTTACATAAAATCGGATATTTTGTTTGTAAATGTTATGTTTTTGGAATATTTCAAAGATGACGTTTTCTTTCTATATGGATTAAAAACTTGGTGTTTATTTTTGGTTTTTAGATGAACAAGTAAAAGGTACTCCGAAAGACGGCGATGCTGATACGAAGAGAGCGAGCTCAAGAGGCCTTATCCCAAAAGCTAAGATAAAAACAGTCAAAATGACATTTGCCATTGTAATTGGTAAGTCGTCGCATCGAACTTTCAAGTAACAGTTTACTTACGGTGTTACATTCCACGAAATATAATCGTGTATTTAGTGCCGGTGCTAGGCAATCTTGCAATATAGGCGAGACCAACGAATTACGCCAACCACTTCCCCCCCCCCACCCCTCTTCTTTTAATAAACAGCGACAAAACAAAATTCAAAGACAACTTAAGTGCTTCTGTTTAGTATTTTAATAGTTCTCGTTTTCCATTCCAACACTTTCCAATTTATGGGAAACGTTTGCAATTTTGTCTCCGAAAAATGCTGAACATTTTGCAAAATTGTCCTCCGCAAATGTTACGAATTGTGCAAATTTGTATTCGGATAAGGTTAAAAATGTGGAAAATTTTCAAATTTGTTCTCGAAAGGGGTTAAAATTTTGTAAATTTGACCTTTGAAAATGTCGAAAAATTGGAAAATTGATCCTCTAAATACGTTGCCAATTTTTCAAAATTTGTCCTCTGAAAATGTTTAAAATTTTGCAATTTGTCCTCTGAATATGTTAATTGGAAATTTTACAAAATTGTCCTCTGAATCGTCCTCTGAATATGTTGCAAATTTTGCAAACTTCTCCCCATGAATATGTTATAGATTTTGCATATTTGTCCTTTGAATATGTTGCAAATTTTCCAAATTTGTCCTCTGAATATGTTGCAAATTTTCCAAATTTGACCTCTGAATATGTTGAAAATTTTGAAAAATTTGTCCTCTAAATATGTTGAAAACTTGGCAAATTTCTCCCTATGAATATGTTATAAATTTATCAAATTTGTCCTCTGAATAAGTGGATGGAAAATTTTACAAATTTTGTAAATTTGTCCTCGGAAAATTTTATAAATTTTGTTAATTCGTTCTCGGAAAATGTTAAAAATGTTGCAAAATTGTCTTTCGATAATTTTGAAAAAAATTTGAAAAATTGTCTTCTAATAATTTAGAAAATTGTACAAAATTCTTCATGGAAAAAGGTTAAAAATTGTGCAAATTCGTCATTTTACCTTACAGGGTGGGGCCGAAGGGGGCCCCTTCCCCCTAAGGTCCCCCTCCATTATTTCGCCTTAGTGGTATAGCACCGGCACTGCGTGTATTCTTCTAAACTTTTATACTCGTTTTATTTCGTCAGTATTCATCCTATGTTGGAGTCCATACTTCATTTACGACTTGCTTCAAGTATACGAAGTCATTCCTAATGTCATAGAAAACATGGGGGTCACCACATTTATCCAAAGTTTGGCGCCGCTCAACAGTGCTGCCAACCCTATTATTTATTGTCTCTTCAGCACCCACATTTGCAGGAATTTAAGGCAAGAATTCCACTTATTTACTTCCTACAAATAAATCCTTCCTCATCAGTCAGCTGACATCTTTTTAATAATTTAAGTTTCTTCCATCATCGTCCTTTCGCACAAAAGCATCGACTTCTGTCATCATCTTCCGCACAAAAACTTTGAAAAATGCACGAATATAAGTTGAATTTTTCGGAAGTTTCTCTTGGGTATTTTTTTTTATCTTATTTTGACAAGCTCTTATCCTGTAGTTTGAAAAGCCGCTTCCTGGCAAGAATGCGTCATTGTGAAAATTCTGAATATTGATTTGAATTTGCATTTTTATATCTTTCATCCCCCCCCCCTCCTCCCCCCTCAATGAAATCAGCGTCCAGTTATTCAAATTATTTAGCGAAGATAAATCGGAAATATTCCGGAGTTTTGCGTAATGACTCTGGTTGTCCTGCATTTAATTTGAATATTTCCTTGGGATTTGCTTCTCTCGGTCATCTGTGCGTGTAGGTGGCGCTGCTGGTCATCCAAATTGGGTGTTGTCAGTTCTCGTATGAATTAAGGGGAAAATGAAGTGGAAAAAGTTGAACTTTTTAAAGTTTATAAAAATGAATATTTTCGATGCAATTGTACGTGCATTTGCAGTACTTTGTCTAGAATGTTGCGAAAACTGTACATATATTTTGTACAAAATTTCAAACAATTTTTTTTTTGGATTATTTTCATTGTAATTTAAGTTTTACTCCCAAATTCAGTTTTTTTTCTAATTTTAAATTTTATTTCAATTTTATTTCAATTTCTATTTTAATTTTACTCCTGAATTTAAGATTAATTTCAATTTTATTTCGAATTTCAATTTGACATTAAATTTCAATCACATATTAAATATCAATTACAAATTAAATTTCAATTTTACATCTAATTTTAATTTCAATTTTACATCTAATTTTAATTTCAATTTGTACTTTTAATTTCATTTTAAAATCCGTTTTAATTTCAATATTTGTTCACATTTAAATTTTATTTCAATTTCTCAATTTTACTTCTAATTTCAACTTCAGTTTTACTCCTAAATTTAAATTTAATTTTATTTCAATTTTCAATTTGATATTAGATTCCAAATTTCAATTTTATTCCTAATTCCAATTTTATTTCACGTTTCAATTACGCTTCAAATTTTATTTTGAAATTGAAATTACTCGTAATTTTGATGATTAGTTTTAACTTCTTTCCTACTAATTTCTATCTATTTTTTTTCTTTACATTCGTTTGAACGTTTTAATGTTTATCCGTACAAATTTAAGGTCGTATTTTTCTCATTTACATGCATAGCATTTTATTCGTACCTTTAACTGTAGGGATGCACCGAGCCGAAACGTAGATGTAGAAAATTAGACCCAAATGTGTCCGTGTATTTTTAAGTCGTTGCATCGATCTCTCTGTCGATGGCCAGGAAGCTAGCTTTTAACACAAACTGTAAAAAGGAGGTTATTTTTTTCGGTGAGGATTGCTTTTATCGCGCAACAAAGCACATCCGAAGCTCCGTTTTTCGGAAGTGTCCCGTAGCCCCCCTCCCCTCCACCTCTATTTCTTTCTTTCTGCATGATTGTATCATGTCTTCTTCCATCATCTTCTTCTTCTTCTTCCTTCTTCTATCTCTTTGTCCTTTTCATCTTCCTTTCCCTTTGTCCGCACAGGAATGGTCTAACTGGTTTCTCTTCCTTTACTTCTCGAGTCTCCACCTCACCTTCCGGTAATTACTTTATACATTTTTATGCAAGTTTTTTTTTCTTCCATATTCACGCTTAAATTATTCTAGTGACATTACGAGATTATGGACATTTTTCGAACATGATTTCAGAGCGAAACGTGCATAATCCTAATTTCCATGAACGACGTCCTCAGCCTAATTTTAGTGAATGACGTCATCAGCCTAATTGTTATTAATGCCGTCATCGTCCTAATTTTTATGAATGACGTCATCCTAATTTTCATGGATGACGGCATCATCCTAATTTTACTGGATGACGTCATCAACCTAATTTTTATGAATGACGTCACAATCCTACTTTTTATGAATGACGTCATAATCTTAATTTTTACTGAATTTCGCCATCATCTTATTTTTTTATGAATGACGTCATAATCCTAATTTTACTGAATTTCGTCATCATCTTATTTTTTTATGAATGACGCCGTCATCAAATTTTTATGGTTGGCGTCATCATCAGAATTTTTTTTGAATGACGTCATCCGCATGATTTATTAGTGATGTCATCAAAATTTTAATGAATGACGTCATTGACTTAAAAATGCCCCAATATTCGGATATTTAATCGTATTTTTTCGTACATTTGATCGGGGAATTATTTCGGACTTTTAATCGGGTCTTTTTTCAAATATTTAATCGGGCATTTTATTAAATGTCCTAAAAAATCGGGATCTTTAATCGGATATTTTTTTTGGACATTTAATCGGGTCCTTTTTTTTGGAATATTTCATCGGACATTTAGTTAAATGTTTTTACATCGAATTACAATTTGATATCGTAAATACAAATTACAATTTTCATTAAATTTTTTCGGATGTTTAATCACTCCGAAACTACCCCCTTAAGTCGGGCAAAGACGTCGAAACGCACTCGGTGCTTCCTAAATTTATAAGTTTATTGTTTCTGGCAACTGGAGTATAAACCTTTAACACCTCCCCCACGCAACTCACTGCAAAAAAAAATATATATGAGTCGCTTGCATTTTCATTCTTAACTTGAACAAACACCCTCGTCGTTGGATGGCGTTGAACTTTAGCAGAAAAGTCGGTCAACGTGGAGCCAGAGCTCGATTTCCAAGTTACGTTACCCCCCAGTAAATCCCCCAGTCTTAGGTATACCCTAATATCCCTAGGCTGATATTGCGAGGGGGGAATAAAAGCGCGCTTAATATAATCCCCAACAAAAATTCCCTCCACGAGCATTATTCTTCAGCGAAATTCATGAGATCAATTCTTGCAATATGAGAATTCTGCAGGCCACGTCCACCTTCATATGCCCCAATGTATCGATCTTGGCGTTAAACGCCTGTGGGGCCATCTATGAAGTGAAAATGACCAAATTTTATTTAATGCGTTTAAAAGTTTGCGATATTTTAAACGTTTTCCTCTCTTTAAATTTGAAAAAATCTCAATATTTTCCTCTCCTAATATTGTAAAATTCTCAATATTTACTTTCTTAAATTTACAAACTTCTCACTATTTTCCTCTCTTAATTTTGCAAATTTCTCACTATTTTCCTCTTCTAATTTTGCAAAATTCTCAATATTTTCTCTCTTAATATTGCAAAATTGTCCCTATTGTCCTCCCTTAATTTTGCAATATTTTTTTTAAAATCATCGTTAATAAATTAAATTTTCCTTCCATAATTTGTAAAAATTAGAAACATTTTTATTTGTCAATTTTTCAAATTTATTATCACGTGACATGGCCCTGGTTACCTGGTACCTGCATACTTGTATCAAAGAACTCACAATTAATAGACTATAAATAGTTTTCCTAGAAAAATGACCTTCTTAATCATCTTAAGTCTTTACTCTCTCATATATCGATGTTTCTTGAGCATGTTTTCCGATCGCACTTTTTTGATACTTACTATTAATCACGTGTTGTTTGCGCACTCTCGCTTTTATCGCCTCGTTCTCTTTCACTCCTCATTCTCTTTGTTTTTTTCATCGTTCTTCCTCCATTCTTGTATGGTAACCTTTGACCTGCCATTACTACTAACTGGTAAGTTAACTCTTTCTCCTTCGTAACATTTTCAGGTACATGCTGTATGTATTTAAATTCAATTCAACTAAAAGTGTCGTTTTCAAAATGGGATACTCGGGCATAAATTTTACGAATCGTACTCTGGCAGTCGTGAAATCACTCATGCAAAATCCGATTATCGTGTGGATCGATTTTGCGCGCGTGACTTCACGACTACCGAAGTACGATCGGCAGCTTTTGTCCGAGTACCCCTATAATTTTCCCTTCCTATACAAGTACATCCACTGTATAGTGTACTCTGGTTTTCGCACTTTTCATTTACAAAACAGCGTTTTTACGAACTATTGCGTACTCGCTCTACGTTACGAACGAACTAAAAGTACGCATTCCCTCTTTTTTACGAACTCAATTTCCTCATAAGCCGCGTTATTACTTTCGCTTCGAGTTACGAACTGAAATTACGAATTACGCAGGAGGAAATTGAGTTCGTAACTCAATTTCCTCCTACGCTCGCCTTGTTTCCTTCCGAGGAACGGGGAATTTTCCCGTATAAGTGGGATTTCGGACCTTCCGAGTTCGTTTTAACGAACTATATTGCGTTGCTCCCAAAAAGTATATTCCATAGATCCTATTGCTTATTTTTCGCTCCGAGTTACGAACTAAAAGTACGCATTCCCTCTATTTAACGAACTCAATTTCCTCATCATACACGGTGTATTACTTTCACTGATTCCTTCCGATGAACGGGGAATTTCCCCTAATAGGTTGGATTTCGGACCCTCCAAGTTGGTAAGAGGGGAGGGGGGTCGAGACAGATAAAATTGTCAATAAGTAAAAAGAAATGGTTAATGTCATTAGTGAATAGTGAGTTCAAATTGCAATTTACGATATTTAATGCCATTCCCATTTAGGAAATTTCTATTTTACGAACTGTTTCTTCGAGGAACGGTGTTGTTTACGGGTTCGTAAAAACGCGAGTCGACTTCAAATAAACGATTAAAAGTCATGGATACGTTTGATTTTTTTTTACAGAAAAATCCCCCTTTTCAACTGGATAGGGGAGCACGTGTGCGTGTGTTGTCCGGCTCTGCAGCGCCCCTTGCGGGACTCGACGAGCACTCGACGTTCGGAGTACACCACCATGTCGGAGAGTTTGTCCAGAAGTTCGCGTCGGAGCAACGGAAACAGTACTCGTTACGGCGCTAATTTGGCGCTCAAATCCGGCGTGCCCTCCCGGAAGTACATCGTCTCAGCCGAGTCCATAGAGAACAATTTCGGCTGCAAGAACTCCAAGGTTTGATGAGGCGGCCATCTTGGGACTCTCCATCCTTTACTTGTATCTATATTTTTTTTCGCCAAACTGTGCGCGCGAATACGGGTCAAAGGACGAAATTTCGGGACAGGAACAGAGACTCAATGGCTGCGAATGTCCAACTGGATGATAATATAGTGCATATAAACATCTATTTTTTTCTCGGTGCCAAAGACCTTGGCCAAAATTTTAATATAAATATCGTCTTTATTTGTGCCTCGTTTATGCGTTATAGGAATCGAATTACTTATAGCAGTAAACGTGTTTAAACGCCATTGTGTGTACATGTACAGAAAACCACGTGAGCAGTATTCAATTTATTTTATTTTTAAATAATTTAGAAACATTCTAGGTGGCGCTACTAAAAAAGCTGAAGCAGACGAGCCAATCACGAAAGGTTTGTACCTTTAAGAAGCGGATAGTTATGACCACGTTCATTAAAACTGCCATGACCTTTTGAGAGTGACATTAAGGTTCAGGGTTAATCGATCAGGGTTAAAAAATGCGGAATGATGGCGGGAAATAATAAAAATCCGGATTTTGGCATCTTTACTGGTTCGTGGTTTGGTAAGGAGGGGCGTGGTGGTGGATCTCGGCATCTCGCCATTAAAAATGACTAAGGATTGCGCGCGTCATTAATCCTGTCATTAGTATCGACTATGTAGGATTCCCCTGTCATTAATCTGGTCAATAGTATTGAGCCTGTAGGTTTTTACCCCATAGACAACACTTATTTAAATCTGGCGCGCCACGCATTCTTGATTCGTATTTTAAATGGAAACGCGCATGCGCGGAATGATCGCGAACAGTCGTCATTACTGTCCAACGCAGACAGTACAACTAAGAAAAAACATCGTCATTTCAAATGAGGGTGTAATAGTTGAAATGTAACGAAAGCGAATGATGGTAATTTTTGGAGGTAATGTCATTGTAATTGTCAGTTGATGGCAATTATTAATGAACGTATACAGTGGTGAAATTTCCTCAAATTTTACCAAAAGTAACAATGGGAAAACGTTTTCTCGTGAAATTTCGACAAATTTCACCAAAGTAACAATAAAAAAAGTTATATTTCGTGAAATTTTCTGATTTTTTGTGAAATTTCGTGAAATTTCGGCAAATTTTACCAAATTAATAAAAAAACAAGTTATTTTTCGTGAAATTTCGTCAAATTTGGCGAAATTTTCTGATTTATCGTGAAATTTCGGCAACTTTTACCAAAGTAACAATAAATGAAAGTTATTTTTCGTAAAATTTGGTGAAATCTCGTAAAATTTTCTGATTTTTCGTGAAATTTCGGCAAATTTCACCAATTAAGGAAAAGTTATTTTTCGTAAAATTTTCTCAAATTTTCTGATTTTTCGTAAAATTCCCTCAAATTTTCTGATTTTTCGTGAAATTTCGTAATTTTTTTGATAAATTTTCGGGTTTTTTTTTTTTTTTTAGAAAAAACATAAGAAAATTGATGGGAAAAAACATGGGAAAATTGATGGGAAAAACATGTAAAAATTGATGGGAAAAAAACATGAGAAAATTGATATGAAATAAAAATGTAAAAAATTGATGGGAAGAAACAAGAAAAAGTTGATGGGAACAAAACATGAGAAAATTGATGGTAAAAAAAAAACATCAGAAAATTGATGGGAAAAACATGAAAAGTTGATGGGGAAAAAAAAAAAAAAAAAAAATTGATGTAAAAGATGATCTACAACTAAATGCATTTTCAATCTACTTTATAAAAAACGTGTTATTTTTAATGTTTTTCTTCGAATTAGTGACTAATTTCAAATAATTCTACACCTGTTTAATAATATTCATGAAGTTACCGGTGCATCGCAGATTCAATTGTGCTGCTTTAACGTATGACCAAGCACGTGATGGAAGCACGTCCGGATAATAGCCAATGCTCGTAACGTGCCATCACACCACGAACTTAACTACAGTTCCTTCCCCCCTTGAAAATAATTTGGACTTTTCCATATTCGAAAGCCGGCGAAAGCACATTCTATTGTGGGGCATTCTTGTGATGTTCTATGGAGCTGCGTTTGTGATTATTGCGGGTATGGCCACGAAGTTTATTATCTTTAATTGTAAACAACAACATGAAATAAATGACCAATGATCGGGTAAGCCTCGAGTTAATTACTGTTTCAGGTGAATTGAGTGATTATCGGACTACATATGACATTATTCTCCGTTTAGTTTTGCCAGCCGGCTAGCTGTCACATTCCATTGATGGAATTTCTGCCTCCATTTACATTATGAACAGAATGGGTTAGTAAATTTCCTTTAAAATGTATGTGTAATGGTACGTAGGAATTCCAAAAGCGCGCTATTTTTATGTTCTTTACTCTACTTTACGAGTGAAGTTGTTGGTTATTTAGCCGGGCAATGGGACGCATGCACAATCTAATCAGGCCAGAAGACGGGTACCTTAACTGCGAAGTCTGTTTGAGTACTCCGAATGTTTGCACTCGCCTTTACCTAACCTAATTACCCAGGCAACCAAACCTTAGTTGGTTCCCCATGTAATGGTTAGCCTATGCCTATGGTTTTCATCTAGAACTGAGGTCACTGCAGCTCCCTAAATCTCTAAGCCATGTCTTATTATCTAACCTTTAACGTGTTAATCTCCCTCGATAACCAATTACACTGGGTACGTTTATAGAGTCTCCGATGGAAGTTGAAGGAGGTGATGCGGAAGCTTTAACCTCCCAACATGATGGTGATGAGGACGTCCACAAAAAAGTTGAGGGGGCAGAAGACGATGGAGAAGTTGATGGAGAAGGGGAAGATGAAGTCGATGCTTTTGGTGAGAAATCTAGACGCGGGCGAAGTGTTGCTTTGCATATGCTTATGGCTGATGGCACCCTAGAGCCGAGCGATGGCAGTATGAGTGTGGAATATTTGGTAA
Organism: Ommatoiulus sabulosus; assembly: GCA_034697705.1. Lineage (NCBI taxonomy): Eukaryota > Metazoa > Arthropoda > Diplopoda > Julida > Julidae > Ommatoiulus > Ommatoiulus sabulosus. The sequence goes on along the minus strand of JAQGAO010000711.1, from coordinate 8,463 downwards.
GTGCTTTACGGCGTAGGAACGCTTTCAGATTGCACTTATTGTACTGAAACATCTGAAATCAAAATTGCACGAGCCTGTAACAAATGGATCGATGCGACCTGCTGTACTTTACTTTTCAAAAGGGCAGAAAGTTCGTCGGAGATCTTCTACCGGATGGCAAAATTCGCTGGCAGGATACTAAGGAAATATTTAGCTCACCGAGCGCGTGGGCAATTCATTGCAAGAGGCTGTTGAATCCTGATAAAAAGTCAGGATGTGGTTGGGCATCTGTGAGTGCCTTTTTTCAACATATCGCCGGTTATTAAAACCTCGTTAATTATCTCACCAACATCTGTTTTATTCAGATTAAATATATGGGGAAGAAGTTGGATTCACTGAAAACGTTGTGGCTGGAAAAGCATAATAAAAGTTATAGCGATGAGGTAGAATTTTGACGCATTTTCCAACATACGACGCGAACTTTTTGTATATGTCTTGAAACACTTCTGATTTTAGGGAAGAAGTGATCTAAAACAGCCAAATAATGGTATTGCTGAGGAAAACAAGAATCAGCAGAGTAAGGAGCGCAATTCAAAAGCATTAACCGGGGGTCAAGAAAGGTAACGTTATCTAATATCTTATCTAAGCATTTTCAAAAACTATTTGTAACCATTTTTTTTGCATAAACCAGACGAAATCATCGAATTGTGTGATTCGTAGCAACTTTGTTAAGAGATGTTTTTTTTTCCTAGTGCCAAAGCTGGATCCAACGAGGCTGTCAGTAAAGCTACGGGTAAAAAACCAGAGGATGTCAGGCGCCCTGTTGTAAAACACTCATCATTGGGCAACAGATGTTCTGAACAGTAAGCATATTTCAGAGATGAAAATGTTCGTTGATATCAATTTTTTTTCTTAATTGAACGCTGGAATTTAAATTTATTTTCATGGTCAATTGCAGCGAATGCAACACTTTAGTGGAGTGCACGCCTTTCTGTGCCTTGGGCAAGATTCAGCCGTTCACCTTGACCATCACGACAAACTGCCTCATTCTTATGGTAGACTAAATTGCTCGATATTAATTCTAATTTCGGAGTTGAAATTTTATGCGATAGTACTTTTAACTATGAAAAACATTTCAGGATTTTCATTGCCATCTTACGACGAGTGAAGTTGTTGGTTATTTAGCCGGGCATTGGGACGTAAACTCTCATAGTGAGTATTTATATTTAAGATTTAAGCAACCTAAAATCTGATGATTTTACCCATCAAGTTTCATGCTTTCATTTATGAGGGGTGTTCATTAAGCTTCCACAATCATTTAACAAATAAACAGCTGTATGGATTTTAATGAAATGTGTTGGAAAACTTCCTTCCATCATTGCTGAACATATTTCCTCATTAAAATATTTGTTTTAAAAATTGCACTTGCTTAAAATTGGAAATCAAAGATTGGGTAATGTCTGAACGTTCATTCTAGGAGTGGATTGAAAAGTTGAGAAATGGACAGACAAGTGGTCGTTGAGAAGTGGACGTTGAGGGTCTAGAACAAATGCCGAAGTTTTAAACTGTTTTTGAGCGAGGCATTAACTCGCTCCGACAATGATGCCAAAAATGCAGCTCCACAAATGGACATGTTTTTTAATAATACATGTGTAGATGACGTTTATGTGGATTTCTTTACCAATTTTCATTAAAATTCATAAAGCCGTTTAAAAAAAATGATTGCGGAGACTTAATGAACACTCCTCGTATTACACGCACCGAATTTTTCTGTACATTTATATTCACGCTAAGTAGTAATTCAGCCATTCAATTCTGTAAAGAAACTATTTATATTCAGTGGCAGGTATAAGTATTTATTTGTCTTGCCCGTTTCAGATCTTGCGATTCAGCATGCAATTCCGTGCAGATGTCGGCTTGGCGATAAGGAAAATGCCCCATTTGTGGAAGAAGAGGTAAAACCTGTCCGTTCCCAAATGACCAATCCGATTTTTTTTCAGTCTTTTGCCAAAAAATCTATCATTTTGCCATACAGATTCGTCAGAATCTTGAAAAACGTCAATTATTGTTGGTTGGGTGGTATCACAGCCATCCTGCTGCATCAGTTCATCCGACACTGAGAGACATAGACTGCCAAATGGATTATCAGATTAAGCTAAAAGGAGACAGCGATGCGTGCTATACCCCATGCGTCGGTGTTATATGTTGTAAGTACTCTTTTAAAAACGATGTTTCGAAGAATTTATACATCAGAAATGAAGAGTCCTGAGTGATGTGGATAGTAAACCGAGACGTCGTTATCCTTATTTAAAATTTGCTTTTGCAGCACCTTACGACAAAGACTGCAATTCCTTGGAGTCCAGCATCCAGGCATATTGGGTAATGCCTCCTCCTGAGGTCAGTTGCAAAAAACAGGTTCAGATGTTGTTACTCACTAACAAACCATTAACCGGTTAACGCTTTAATTTGCATTTTATTCTTAGAACAAACCTCAGGAATACGGAAAGCCCATGTTGATGACATTTAGCCTTATCCAAGAAAGCTTTTTATCTCCAGGTGTGATTCAGGAGATGGTCAGTTTTTTTTTTTGTTTTTTTGGAAGTTATTTTCAAAGCTAGCGTTATTTTGAGGCACCCTTATTTAGGTTATTTGTCGTTTTAGGATAAGCTGATGGAGTATTACAAGCAAGCGCCCGATCTGATTAACTTCAATTCCACATGGAAGGATGTCACCTACATGGAGAAACTAAAGGTAAATGTTTGATATCGGCGCATCATAAACTCATTTTTAGATTTTGGACAATATTTTCAAAAATTCATTCCCTAGTTGATGGCCCTATGTACGAGTGGTGCTGTTTAGTTTCTCATTTTTAAAAAAAACAAAAAGCGGCTATGTGGATTTTAATGAAATTTGTTATCTATTATTCAGAAAAATGTCCATTTTGTTTGGTGCATTTTTGGCATCGTTGTGGCATCGAGTGTATGCCTTGCTCAAATAACTTTTAAGCCTTGGACATTTGTTCGAGCCATTCGACCTCCACTTTTCTCATCATTTTTCGCACTTTCAACGTCCATTTCTCAACTGACCAATCCACTCCTAGACTGAACGTTTGAATATGACTCTTGACCTTAAACATGTCACGCATTTCTTCCCCTAAAATGCCTTCAAAAGTTAAAAAGAAAAGGCTGCTGAGCCAATATCTCCTCGGACTTCATCTTTGCTTTCCAATTGAAAAGCATATTGAAAATGTATATTTTAATGTTGAAATATGTTCAGGAATGATATTTGAATTTTTCCAACAAATCATTAAAATGAAAACCCCGCGTAAATATAACTTTAGCCATGGTTAAGTGAATCTTTTTCTTGTTTCTCCCATTAGAAATCTCTGTCACAGAAGGCACCGATTGACCAGATGGAAAAATCCATTAACGAGTTGATTCAGTCGCTGTTGAAATTGACGTCCGATGCTGGCAAGAAAGACATTCCGATAGCATCCACTTGAGCAGATTGCCCGCATTGATGTATTTTTTGGAGAAAAAATTAACCGGCAGGTAACGATTGGCTCATTTCACAGACATTTGGGTCTGAGCCAGTTCAATAATGCTTTTTTATTAAGGAGTGGCACTCTCTCTCTAGAACGAGAAGTTATGAATTTAAGGAGATTTTAAAGGATTTCAAAGAGCTGGGAGATCCCAGAGAAATGATGAAACATCAAAATTTTAATTTTATTGGCTTGTAGTGAAATTATCCAAATTTCAAAACTTATGCGAGGAACTATTTAGACCAATATTTTAATTATTTTTTCTTATTCGACAGAAAGAAAAATTTTAAAATTTTCTTATGACGGATCTTTGTAACAAAGTTACAAAGAGTGAGGGAGAGCAGCTAGAATAAGCATTCCGTTAAGCAAGAATCTCTGTTTCAGTATTGTTTTCTTCGAACCGTATAAAACGTTTTAAACTTCCAATCATTCCATTGTAATGCGTTTTACTATTGTAACGTGAAGACAGTAAATGAGGATTTTGGTCTCATACTTTAGTTATTGTGTCCCGTAATTGGAGATGACACACTAATGCCATTCTATTCCCCCGGAAATTTCGTCTTCAACTTTTCTGACTTTTCCAGGTTTTTTAAACAAATTTCCCTGACCGAGACAAGGTCAAATTCCACGATTTTGCATAATAGACACATGAAAATTTGTTTTCAGAAGATAAGTTTTGTCAATTTGTCCTCGGAAAACGTTGAAAATTTCTGCAAATTTTTACTCGGAAACTGTTGAAAATTTCTGCAAATTTATATTTGGAAAACGTGAAAAATTTTGCAAATAGGCCCTTAGCTCACCACGTAAAGCATTAATTTTGGATTGTGCATCAATACGTTGAATTTCCCTGACTTTTTCTAAATAATCATTTTTTCCTGACTTCTCCGAACCCTGAATATGTAATTTGGAACCGAAATAATTACCCCTGAGCATTCACGGACAATTGCTCAGGGGAATAACCTTTATTTCAGAGGATTTCTCAATACTGGTGAAAAGCACCCATAAACTCGGACTTCGAAATTTAGGAATCGTTGGAGTTTTATATACTGCACGACTAGACATGCGATGTTTTTACAAACATAAAAAAACAAACACAAGTTTGTATTTACAGAGAGGAAAAAAATCAAATTATGATTCGGTTGCCGATGGCGGTTCTTCCGGTTTTGCTAATGAGGAAAGCGAATGACTGAGCTGCAGTTGATGATGGTTGAGATTTTGCAACAGTTGAGACGAGCAGGCATTAAGAGTAAGATAGAGTTGGGCGTGCATGTCTTCCAAGCTCGGTAAGGACCCATACCATTCCATCTCTTTTTTGCTCATGAGACGATTTTCCAAGATTCCAGCTGGAAATGACCAAAGGGCATTTAATACTTTATTTCTTATCGTTATACGAGTGGTGTTCATTAAGTTTCAGCAATCATTTTTTTTTAAAAAAAAATCGCTATTTGAATTTTAATGAAAATTGGTAGAGAAATCCACGTAAACCTCATCTAATATTCACAAAAATGTCCATTTTGTTTGGTGCATTTTCGCCATCGTTGTGGCATAGAGTGTGTGCCTCACTAAAAAAACGTGTACAATACGTCTTCGGCATTTGTACGAGACACCCAAAGTCCACCTCTCACCATCTTTCGAACTTTCAAGATCCATTTCTCAACTGACCAATTCCATGCCGACCAGAACGTGTGATTTTTGAAACGTATCTGTTAAATGTTGAAATATGTTCAGGTCCAGAAATGATGGAAGAATTTTTCCAACATATTTCACGAAAACCCATACAGGCGTTATTTTTTTTTTCAATGATTGCGGAAACTTAACGAACACCCTCGTATATGTTAACTTTACTCGTTAACTTGCCTAGCAACAACAACTGCGGCATGTTCTTCTGAAGCTTCAGTAACACCTTCAGGGAAGGTTCTTGGCTAAAGACGAATCTGGTATGAGAGTTGAATAGTTCAAGAATAGCTTCGTATTTCGATCCCTGGAAGAAAAATTCAGACGTTCGTTATGTTTTACTAATGATTAAAACGTGAAATTTTGACGAAAGCAAGATTTCGTACCGTGAGCGACCTCTTGACCACCTCCCGACTGTAGACACCCAACCGCATGTTGTTCCGTAGCAAGTGTTTAATGACGGCATTCTTCTGACGTCCTTTGATGCTGTTGATGTGATAAATGCCGACCAGAGGACTGCTGTCCAAATAACTTATCAATTCCTTTCCCAGTAATTGCTCAAATTTGTTCAACTGAAAACGGACGTAAGAGAGCAGATTTGCAGGGGGTGACCCCCGTTTCGGGGCATTGCGTTGGTGAACGATTTAATCCCAATCTCACCTCTTTGACTACTTCCGTCCTATTGGCCAGCTCGCATAGTTGGGAGGGCGGTCTAGGATCAGGGGCAAATATTGGCTTGCACGTTTCCAAAACTTTCAGCCTTTCATAATGAGGTAGCCTCGTTTTCTTAATATTCGGCTTGCTCCTGTGGCGCACGAACATCCAAGGCGTGGAGAACAGTTTAACTACCCGGGAACAATAATTAAGGGTTTGTTAATTATGACGTTGGACTGATCGATCCGAGCCAGTTTAATTTATCCGGAGCATGAGCTACAAGTACATTGCTCGTGTAACGTAAACGAATTAAAATTATGCGATGGATTCGCATCATCCGAAGCACTCGCTCCACTCGGAATGGGTGTTGGTCGAGCATCCGTATCCCAAAATTTGGCTGAAGATAGGTTGAAACCTTTGATTTCTGATGGTTCAATTTACAAGATGTGTTCGTTAAGTTTCCGCAATAATTTCTTTTTTAAATACACGAATATTTTTATTTTGATGAAATGTGTCGGAAAAATTCTCACCATCATTCCTGAACGTATTTCAACATTAAAATATACGTTTCAAAAATTTCAGGTGCTTAGAATTGGTGCGCAAAGATGGAGTCAGAGTAGATAGTGGTTGAGCCGCGGTTTTCTTTTGAAGGCATTTCCGAAGCAGAAATGCGTGACACGTTTAAGGTCCGAGTAATGTCCGAACGTTCGATCTAGGAGTGGATTGGTCAGTCGAGAAATGGACGTCGAGTTTCTCGAACTAATGCCCGAGGCTTACACTCGATGCCAAAAATGAATCAAACAAAATGGACATTTTTTTCGATTAATTGATGACATTTACGTGGATCTCTACCAAATTTCAATAAAATTCATACAGACGGTTTTTTTTTTAATAATTGCGGGAAAACTTAATGATCACCCCTCGTAATTATAAACATTGTTTCATTACAAATATAGGCGTACTCAGACAGACGCACTTTTGGCAGGCGTGAAGTCACGTGTGCAAAGAATATTGCTGCCTGCTGAGCACAGATATTGAATACTGGCTATGTGCGTGACTAAATATTCCCAAATCTGCTGGTCCCGAGCCTTTAGGATAAGGGATACTCGACCCGTACACGCTTCAAAGCACATGCTCTTCATATTCAACTCAAACTGAATGAGCAGGTTTGAGTACGTATCGCACATTAAGACCTTATTTTATAAAGCAGATGGCCGTGTTAATTGGCCCGACTCAAGACGATAGCGTAGAGTTTTTAATTTAATCCTACCTGCACTAAAAATACTCATGATTTATAGTAAAATATCCAACTTCAACGCCGCGACAGCCTCTAGGAGCTGCCATCTAGCGGGAGGTCGGGAGACGCCGGTGTGGAGCAAACCTCGTTCCTCGGCAAAGAAAATTATTATTTTACAAATTTTGCAATAACTTTTGGATTTCGGACGCAGTTTTTAATACCAAACGTTCGCAATGGAAAAGTGATTGGGTCCTAATACATAAATAATACTATAATTCGAAAAACGAGTAAAAATAATCATAACAATAATTTTCAAATCAGACATGAACGATATAGTTTTATACGCAGGGTTCCCCCAGACCTAGAAAACATGGAAAACCTGGAAAAGTCAGGGAACTTGAAAATGTCAGGGTTGAATGACTTATTCCGAAAAAAGTCAGGCAATTCGACGTATTTGTGTTGTCAAAATCCAAAATTAATGCTTTTACGTGGTTAGCTCAGAACCCATCTGCAAAGTTTTTTAAAAATTTCAGTTCAAATTTGTAAAAGTTTCAACAATTCCCGAGGACAAATTTGCAAAATTTTATATAGTTTTTGAGGACAAATTTGCAAAATTTTCAACAATTCACGTCGAGGACAAATTGTTAAAAAAAATTCTACTATTTTTGAGGACAACTTTGCAAAATTTTATCGAGAACGCATTTGCAAAATTAAATTTTTTTTTACCGAGGACACATTCGACTATTTTGAGAATAAATTTGAAAATTTTAAATTTGCACGAGGATAAACTCGCAACATTTTCTACCTTTTCCGAAGACATATTACAAAAAATAACTTTAATTTCGATTATAAATTTGCCAAATTTTCTGCGGTTTCCGAAGAGTTTCCGCGCGAAATTTTCCTCGTTTTCCGAGCACAAATTTGCCAAAATTTACAACAATCTTATTTTCCGAGTAGAAATTTTCAAAACTTTTAACATTTTCCCAATACAATTAAGTTTGTAAAATTGCCACAAAAAAATTCATGCGTATTTTGCGGCTTTTTTGCCAGAATTTCAAAACGTTCTTATGTCTATTTTGAAAATTGTTCAAAATTGTTATATCGATTTTGTCGATCGTTGATCAAAATTGTAAGCAGAACACGATTTTACAAAAACGTCAATTTTGTCGATCGTTGGTCAGGGAAATAGTTTTAAAAACCAGGAAATTTCTAGGGGAACCCTGAAACATCACGGATTAACTGTAACGCCGTAGTTCGACCATTCGTAAATCTTCTGCCTGAGTACCCCTATCATCAGGTCCATGAATATTGCACGTACATCTATATCTATAAAAATCGATTGTGTTTTCTGTCTGCATTTTCTGTCTGCATGAACTCT